>LZPO01027573.1:65903-85917 GCA_001675575.1 Neotoma lepida
GCACACCTTTAATCCCAGAACTCAGGAGACAGAGGCAGGTAGATCTCTGTGAGTTTGAGGCTAGCCTGGTCTACACAGTGAATTCCGGGACAGCCAGGACTACACAGAGAAAACCTTTCTCAAAAAACCAAAAATGAAATAAAATAAAAATATAAAGAACTATGCAGTTTAAGATACAGTTTGGGGCAGAGTTGGTCTGCATTCTCAAGTCTCTGGATTATTTGGGAAGGCATATGTTTATCAAATAATTTCACAAATATATATTTAATTGAGATTAANTTAGAGATATTCAAGAAACACAAGAAGATATTATGTAGAAATAGAAGGAGCAAGAAGGCCCACCCACACGCGTGANTATGGTGGCCCACAAGACGATTCAGTATATTGTGAGGACTGAGCCAAATCGTGTCCCTAATTTGGTACTATGAAGACCCTCAGAGATAGTTGTCCCATTTTGGTCCCTCCCAGTGGTCCTTGGATGGTGCTGACTGGAGTTTTNCTTCCATAATTTCCCCTGAGGTCCAACTCACTGTTAGCTAATGAGTCTGATGCATATCATGGTCCTCATTATCATTACAAATGTCACTNTCATCACCATCTTCCCCATCCAGTTGTTATCACCACCCCACACCACCACCCTCAACATACCNTAACCCTTGACCATCCTTGTCCAATTACAGATGCTGATCATTGTAATCAACAGGAACTTAATTTATTTTTACATTCCTGTAAGAAAGGCAGTGGCACTCACCCATCCCTTTTATTAATGAGGGAACAGGGCAGTTAGGTACCTCCCAGCCATCTCATAATTAGCCAATGGGGACTCTGGAGATCTAATCCTGAATCTTTGCCCTTTACCAGTTCCCTGTGTGTGCCCACAGGATGACTTCAAATAGTCTCTCTCTCTCTCTCTCTCTCTCTCTCTCTCTCTCTCTCTCATTTTGTATTTTTAATCCTTTGTAAGCATTTTTCTTGAAGTTTTGGAACTCTTAACAGCCTCTCTTGGGGGTAGTCATTAGAGAGAAGAGTCTACTATTTATTGCTAAGCAGTCATCTTTGGCTGGTCCCGAGATGCAGAATGTTTGTGCCTTTCTTTTGGGAAGTCTAATGAAGCTCACCAGATGGGTAGGGCCTCCTGACTTCCTTTAACTCAAACTGCGGAATACCATCATTTTCAGGGGCAATTATGGACTGAAACCCCATGCAGAGTTCAGCTCGACCTCCAGAGCCTCTATCTTGTGTGATATATTTAATAGAGGAGAGAGGGTACGACCTTAGTTTTCTAGAACCTGCAGGANTATAGCACTCTGGGAAACTGTGCTTATAGCTAGCTTGTCAAATGTACAGGAAAATGGCTATTTGGGATCAGGAGAACATTTTTTAATAGTTTAATCACACATCATATGACTTAATGATTTTCACATGGTGAAGAAACCCGTGTAGCCAGCATTCACATGAAGAACTGGGACATAATTGGGACTGTAGTAACATCCACGTTCCCTCCACATCACTCTCCCTTGTCCTCCCACACATCTGACTCGAGCACCAGATAGCGCCTGATTTTGAACTTTTACATGAATAGTCACCACTGCAATGATGCCATTTGTGTTCTTCCCCCCCCCACTCTGTATGTGTTTGTGTGTGGTACATGTATGTGTTCATGTGGTGTGTGCATGTGTGTACTGAGGCCAGAGAATGATATCACATGTCTTCCTCTTTTGTTCGTCATCTTATTTTTTGAGACAAAGTTCTAACTGAACCTGGAGCTCATTGATTCAGACTGTCTAGCCAATGAGCTTCAGGGCTCCACCTGTCTCTGCATCCCAGTGCTGGCTACAGATGTGTGCTGCTGTGCTCAGCTCTTATGTGGGTGCAAGAGATCCAAATCCAGGTCCTCATGNTTGCACGGCAAGCCTTCTACTGACTAAACTATCTNCCAGCCCTGCCATTTGTATTCCTTTGTGTTGTCATGTACGGCACAATTTGTTCATTTTCATTAGACATGCTTACATTTGCTTGCATGACTATGTCACCATTTATATATTCCAACTTAGTGATATTTCCAGTTAGATGCTACTTCAAGTGACATCACTCCAAGCATTCTTCTAAGTGTCATTGGTGCATACAAGCATGCATTTCAGAGTTGTATAGTTGGGGCATGGGGTATGCATATGGTCAGCTTCAACAAAGGGCTGAAGTATTTTCTAGCAATGTGCTAATTTTCACTGTCATCAACAATGTGTGAAAGTTCCAGTTAACAACATTTGGTATTAATCCTTCACATTTAGTCAGTCTGGTAGCTATGCAGTAGCATTTTATTGTGGATTTAATTTGTATTTCCCCATTGGCTGATGAGGATCAGATTTTTTTCACAGGTGTTAGATAGCAGGGCACCTTCATCAAGTGTTCACACATCTGCCTATTGTCTTTCTTCTTGATTAGCAAGACTATGTAGATTTGGGATGACAGTTAGATACTGCCTATAGGATTGCAAACATCTTTTACACCATGACTTGCCCTTTCCCTTCTCCTAGTATCTTTTGATAAGAAAAGTTTGGGGGCATCTCATTTATACACCTTAGACTTTATGACCAGTGCTTTATTATGTCCTGTTCAAATGTTTTCTGCTCCAAGGTCATTTACATACCATCTTATACCACCTCCGAAAAGCTTTATCATTTGTTTTCACATGTAACATGACAACCATGGAGATGTATTTTGTGTATGATGTGGTTGTCCTTGAACCGTTGATTTTCTATGCTACTGTGCATTCTTTATCATCCATAGTTCTCACAGCTTTCCAGAACTTTTTTGAGCCCTCCACTGTTTAATTGTCTCACTTTTCTTTCCTTGTTGCAGTGCACTGGCTTGATTTCCATAGCTCTGTAAGTCTTCATATCTGGCATTAATAAGCCCTACAACTTTATATTTCTTTCTCAAGGTTGTCTTGAATATTCTTAGCACTTTGCATTTCCATATGACTTTTAGAAGCAGGTTGTCAATATCACACAAAACACACGGAGACTCTCATTTACCCTGCACTAAATCTATACAGCAGTTTGAAGAGTATTGACATTCCTGGCAATGCTGTGTCTCGCAGACTATGAGCACTGTTCTTTAGGCTTCGTTGTCTGTCACTCTGTGCTGATCACTGCACTGAGCCAGATGTGGTTCTAGCCCTCGAAGGGCTTACAAGCCTGAAGACAGACAGANAACACAAAGTGCACTGTAGTCCGATAATCTTATTATGGAACATAGTAACTACTACTATTTTCTAAGAGAACTCTTGGTTTTAAAATATTTTATTTATTATTATTATTTGTGTGTGGGATGTGTATATATAGGCATGTGCTCGTTATGACATGCATGTAGAGGTCAGAGGACAACTTTGAGGAGTCAGTTCTTGCCTTCTATCTTTACATCGGTTCTAGGGATCAAACTCAGGGCATCAGGCTTACATAGTCANCACCTGAGGAACCATCTTGCCAGCTAAGTATTACTATTCACCTCGGTCTCCTATATGCCAACTATGATCCTAAAGACGACAGATGTACTCATGCATTTGCATTGCATACTAATGCTTGGAAATAAGTGTAGATAGTATGGTAATTATGTAGGTATTTTTATGTAAAACACGCCTGTTATAATCCTTTTCAGATTTACTATGATGTGATTTCTGATAGCTTTTTTTTTCAAAGGGAAAATAGCTTCCAGATTGTCTTCATAATCTTAGAGATTTTTTTCTTTTTTAAGATTCACAGGAACTAGGGGTCTCATGATTCCTCTTTTCTATTTTTAAAGTTTTATTTATTTCATTTTATGTGTGTGCATGTGTGTACCGTGTGCCAGAAGGGTGTATCAGATCCCCTGGAACTAGAGCTACCCAATGGGGATTCTGGCAACTGAACTTGGGTCCTCTGCAAAAGCAGCAAGTGCTGTTAACCACTGAGCCATCTTTCTAGCTCATGATTTCAAATTATCAGAGAAGAAAAAAAATCCAGCAACTTCTTTAAAATAATCATTAAGTTCTAGTCATGGAACTTTTTTAAAATTTACTTTTCTGCAAATCTTCAATATTGTCTTTAAAAATGTAAAATGTAGGGCTGGGAGATGCCTCAGTGGGTAAGTCACTTTCTGAACAAGCATGAGAACCTGAGTTTGGATCTCTAGCAGCCACTGACTCCAATCTCTGTTGTCTACATGCCCTTGCATGTGCATCCTCACACACAGGTACATACACACACACACACACACACACACACACACACACACACACACACACACACACACGTGCGCGAGTGGAGGGAGTGAAAAACATTATTGCTTTTAGACAACTGTCTAGAAATATGAGGTAAGTCTATACAAAGCAGTGGCAGAGCTTCTTCTCTCCTTTGTAAACTCTGTCAGGAGGCAATCCCAGACTTCTAGAAGCATCGTGCAGATATTATTATTGTGGTTTACAGTCAGGAGAAATGCCCTTGACTAGAGGCGAAGCACTTGGATTCCAAATGACACCTTGTATGGAATGAACTTGAGTAAATCTCTGNGCTCTAGATATCAGAAATCTAGTCACAAAGTGGAAGGGGTTAAATCAGGTCATTGTCATATAAAGCCAGGGATCTGTGCAGCAACTTTGGGTTGCTTGGGTCAGTGAATTTAGAACTTGTATTAAGTGTATAAAATGTCTATTTATTTGTGCATTTTAAACTTTTTGAGTCCTATTCTCTCTATATATGTGTGTTTTTGCATATGTGNATATATATATGTTATGTGCATTCAAATATGTGTAATTTTTTCTTTACTAGCCTCTTTATCATTGGCAATAAAATGTTTCCTGAAGGATGTGNCNTAGTTAGCTTTAATTGCTAACACAGCCTAAAGCAATGGTTCTCAACCTTCCTAATGCTGCAACCCTTTAATACAGTTCTTNGTGTTGTGGTGACTCCCAACCATAAAATTATTTTTGTTGCTACTTCGTAACTGTAATTTTGATACTATTATGTATTATAATGTAAATATTTTTGGAGATAGAAGTTTGCTAAAAGGGGTTGTGACCCACAGGTTGAGAACAGTTGACCTAGAGTCATTTGAGAGGAAAACTTCCTTTGAGGAATTGCCTCAATCAGAAAGTCTGTGAGCATGCCTGTGGGAGGATTTTCTTAATTATTAATTGATTCAGAAAGTCCCAGCCCACTGTGGGCAGCACCATCCCTAGGCAGGTAGTCTTGGGCTGTATAAGAAAGCTAGCTGAGCTTAAACCTGTAAGCCAGCAAGCAAGCAGCATTCCGCCATGGTATCTGTTGTATTTCCTTGGCTATGAATGAGTTCTCTGGTCAGAGGTAATTCTGCTTGAAACAGGAAGCAGGCCTGAATTCTGGTTCCTGCCTTGAATTACCTCAAGGACTGTGACCTGGAAGTGTAAATCAAATAAACCTTTTCTTCCCTTAGTTGCTTTTGGTCACATGTTTCTCACAGAAACAGATTGAAATTATTTATAGAAAGTAATTTTCATCTCTTGTTTTTGTTTTGTGTTTTATTTCTTGGCTTTCTTTAGAAAAAAAATACAGTATCTCTTTTTGTACAACCCAAGGTTTCGTCACTTTTTTTTCTGGAGATTCACCACCTTAGCCAAGGCTACCTCACTCTTGTGGGNTCTAAGACCTGGGAGAGATGCCAGAAGAGCTTAACATCAGNCTTCCTTCCTACACAGGGGTTGCTATAGCTACATTCACAGCTCNAGCTGTCACATTTGGGCCATATTTTGCTTGGAGCTGGGTTTGGCATTCATGGCTCTGGTGATGTAAACTTTAAGATCAGCTGCTCCAGGAACAGGGGAGGAAGTGGTCTTCTGGATCCTTCTCTGGACTTTATTCTTGCTGAGCTCAGCAATTTTCTTATGTCAGACATTAGGAAGGGACAAAGCATACTGCAGGCCAAAGGCCCAATGTCTATGAGGACCTGCTTCAGCCAGATACCCAGGGGCAGCATCCCCACTTGGGGAGACCTATAAGCATTTTTAATCTTAAGAGGGTTCTGGTCTTTATGGTGACGTCTGCGGAAGCATCGCACAAAGGGTGAAAATTTACCCTGTTTCTGAAGTTTTGGAGTAATGGAGGAATTTAAATGTCACAGGTATATGAGGAGCATGAAAAAAATGTCTATAGGGTAGACTGCTAGGGCTCTTCTGAAACTGCCAGTGGGTGAATCCCAGCACCAAATGCAGTGAGGTGGGCAGTGGGGCTATCATTGGCAGGGTTGCTGAGGCAGAGTCTGAAATGCTTCCAGCCTGTGGCCTGTGACTGTGAAACAGCAGTTGCTTGTCCATGGTAGGCTGGGTTCCCTGAAGCCCACTGTAGTCACATACCAAAGCTTTGCTAACTAGTTTATTGTCTCATGGTTCTGACATTTAAGGACCTGAAATCAATGGGTCAGCAGAGGTGCTCCTGGAGATGGCTCTGAGGAAGTTAGCTTTCTCCAGCCTCTGGATGCCAGCCATCCTTGTTATTCCTTGTCCCAAGGTGCTTCATTTGCACCTCTACCTCTGTAGTCACATGCAATATGGCCCTTGACTAGTTTGTAAATCCTCTAATAAGAACACTAGTCAGACTGGATGCAATGACCCCACTCCTCAACCCACCCCCANAGTCTGTTATGGCCTTTTCCACAAAGACCCCAATTCAAATAAGGTCATACCTCCAGTTGCCTGAGGCCACAATTTCTACATAACTTTTTGTAGGACATAACTTAACCTGTAACCCATAGCTTCTGACAACGTTTTGGATGCAGGTGACTTACGAAGGAAATGTCCCCAGGGGAGACCAGGAAAGGGTATGTACAAGGAAGGACACGGACAAGCCTGTGATCCCAAGCAAAGTCCCTGAGGGTGGTTCTAGTCTGATTCTGTGACCAGCTTGGAATGTATCATAGTTAGGGTTTCTATTGCTGTGATGAGACACCATGACCATAGCAACTCTTATAAAGGAAAACATTTAATTGGGTGGCGTACAGTTCAGAGGTTTAGTCCGTTATCATCATGGCAGTTGGCATGAAGGCATACATGGTGCTGGAGAAGAAGTTAAGAGTTCTACATCTTGCTCCTCAGGCAGCAGAAGGAGGCTGTGTGTCACACTGACCAGATTTGATCTTATAAGACCTCAAAGCCCACCTCCATGGTGACACACTTCCTCCAACAAGACCACACCTCCTAACAGTGCTACTCTGTATGGGTCAAACATTCAAACACATGAGTCTATTCCTCCCTATTCAAACCACCACAGAATACAAAGAACCCCTTGGAGGTGTCTGTCCTTGATAGGAGAGAACTGGGCTTCTGTAAGAGACTCTGGTGACTTGGGGACAGTCCTCTANAACAGAGTCACAGGTGCTTGGTCACTGGAGGCCAAGGTCCATCAGTCCCAGGGTCACATTAAAATGGTGCAAATGAATTTGAGGGCGACCTAGTGGTATGTCCTTGCTGTCAGCTGCTCTGTCCCCTTCTGTCCTTCCTTCATCCCAGGCCTTCAGTGTCTCTGATCCTTTCTATCAAAGATTCCATCTCTATTGATTCTTCTGAGCCCTACACTTTTCTTACTCCATTGTGCTTTTTCTTCATTCTTTCTTCCCCACTTTCTATTGAAATTTTTAAATAGATGGACATAGCTGTGAGATGAACTGACCAGTCACAGTATGATATTTGGAATTTTTTAAATTTAATATTTTTTGTGTGTGTGTGGTCTGTATAAGTGTGTGCACCATATATGCCTGGTGCCTGTGGAGGCCAGAAAAGGGCATTAGATTCCCTGGAACTGGAGTTCCAGGTTATTGTGCACTAACTGGGAATTGAACCTGGGTCCTCTGGAAGAGCAGCCAGTGCTCTTAACTGCTGAGTCATCTCTCCAGCTCTGATATTTGTACTTTGCATGCCTTTGAAGTTCTTCTGTGAGATATCTTTGTATTGGTGACTCATGAACAGCACTCTATTATCTGAGATAGTGGTTTTGTTTGCAATTTTATAATGATTGGGTAGTGGTTTTATTGTTTGTATTACTGAGCCCATTTTGGGGAGTTTAGAGGACCTCCTCCTAGAAGGGAAATGGTGTAACAGAATTATGTCAATGATATAAACTAAATGCATTGATTTTTAAACTTCAGACCAATCAGTCAATACTTAAAAAAGAGCCATATCATGATGACTACATCCAGGGCAGGAATCCATGGGTGGAGTGTTAAGTTAGGGATAGGACCCTCAATTCAGTGACCTTGAAGATGTCTGTTGACCTCTCTGCCTTGGTTCCTTATCAGTGACGTTGGAACCCTGAATTAGAGGCTCCCTGGAAGTTCTAATGGCTTTTCAGCCCATATCTAAAGCCCAGAATCTGGAACACAGGATAGAGATACACATTTATCTGAGGAAGCTTGAACCTGCCTTAGATACTTGGTGCTGGGTTATGTGGATACAGAGGGAATGAAAACCCAGCCCCTCTCTTGAATGAACTCTGAACTCCTGCTGGGTCCCTTGATGTGGCAGGCAGAGAAAGGAGAAGGAGAGAGGAAGGCTGTGGGTAAANCCTGTGGGAGGCAGACTTGAAGACAGGTATGTGTCCAGTCTGTCTATGATACCTGGGGCAGAACTTGGGCAAGTGCCGGGGGAGGCAGAGGGGGTGGTATAGTTGAGGTTACAGAAGAAAGGGGGAAGGTGTATGGAGAGCAGAGAGCAATATGTGTCACCTAAGACATCCAAAAAGAACCTGGATTCCTCTTGGGTCACCCTGATAGAGGTGTAATGGATGAGATAATTGTCAAGGTGGGAGTTTCTGCCCAGGGCCATCCTCATCAAATTGAGATTATGGAGACAGAGCTCGCCTTACCTCTGTCTGAGTGGTTCAGAAAGTTTTAAGGAAGCTTGGGAGGTCCTGGCAGGATGATGGTGAATTTGAAACCAGCCTGGACTACACAGTGAGGCTCTGACTCAAAAATAAACAAACAAATATGTAAAGAAATAAATATAAAAAGGATTTACAGATCAGACTTCAGACCTGGCACTCAGCAAGCTCTCAAATAGAAAGGGGAGGCGAGTCTTTCCCATCATCCTCTGTTCCGTACTCCACAGGGATGGAATGTTGACAGAGTACTCAGGTCTGGTCCAATCGATTGCTGTGCTGACAGTGGCTTTCTTGTCTCTCACAGTGACACTCTCAGCTGCTCCTCCCTCCTACTTTAGAGGCTTCACACTAATTGCCCTCAAAGAGAACCGAGAGGGTGATAAGGAAGAAGATCATGCCGGTACCTTTCAGGTAAGACACCACTCACTGCTACTGGCTTTTCCAGTGACCCTCCCTGCCTGGCAGGTAGAGACCAAATGAGCTTGGGCTATGTGGAGGAGTCTATGTAAAAGGGGAGGTTAAGGCATCTTGTGTGGTTTTTCATGTGCTTCCTTGATGGCAGGCCAAGTGAGCCAGCTCCATTAGAAGGACCCCACAATTGATGACAAAGGATGCAGGCCTGCCTGAGCAGGCTTGGTCACCCAGCAGGGTTTGTTTCACTCTGGCAGATCCCACTGCTGAGCTCTGGGCTCTCTGTACCCTTGGCAGCAGGCAGTGCAACGTGGGGCGAGAGCTCAGAACCTGGCTCAGACTTGCTCTTTCCCCTGCAATCTCGTCTTGTGATTGACTGGAACAAGGGCTCAGGACAGCCAGACTGGAGGGAGTTCAAAGCCCAGGAAAAGGATGCTAAGGGAATGNGGAGGCTGACTTGTGAGGGAAGATGAAAAGAATTACACATACTTTGCTTGGCTACATGAGCAGACAAGTTTAGGAGGTGATGGTCTCTGAAAGCCAGTCCTGAACAGCAGCTCCATAATGGGGTGAAGGGTGTGGGAGGGGCAGCTCTGCTCATGACTGTGCGGAAGGCCACAGCAAGACGAAAGTGGGTCAGGAGAAGAAAGGGATGCTCAAAGGCAAGGCCCTGACAATAAGTCATATTTCACTGGAATATTCCTCCAAGGGAGGTATCAGGAACGTTGACCCCTCTCAAGTGAGATATCAGAACACATCCCAGAAGGGCTGGGGTGATTCAAGGGGGCGGTCTGGCCAAATCTACCCTGACCATTTCTGGTCTCCATTTTCCATTGTTCTGGAATTCATTTTTATCTGGAATTTGCAAACTCAGAAGAGAAAATGAGAAGTCAGGAGAATGCTTACACTCAGAGCTGGCTGCTGCAGACTCTGGTGTAATGTGTGAGCTCCTCAGGAGACCCTACCCCAAATATCTTGTCCATCAGTGTCTTTTCATCACTTGGGGCCAGTTTGTAATCACAGGTTGAATCTTGTGACTTAAAATTTTTGTTTTAGAAACATCTTTTCATTTGTGTGTACACGTACACATGTGTGTGCAATGGCATGCATGTGGAGGTCAGAGGACACCTGTCAGGAGCTGGGCTCTCACCTTCCTCCATGTGGGTTCTGGGAATTGAACTCAAGTTTTCAGGCTTGTTAGCAAGTGTCCTTGTCCTGTGTCCACAGATCTTGCTGTCTCTTTCTTTTGATTTTTGNTTTTTTTTTTGTTTGTTTGTTTGGGGAGGGGAACTTGGTCTGGCCATATAGTCCTAGATGCTCTGGCACTAACTATGTAGCCTAGGCTGGCATCAAAGTCATGGAAATCCTCTTGCTTCAGACCTCTGAGTGTTAGAGTTACAGTGGTTGCCACCATGCTCAGCTAAAACTTTTTCTATATACGGGAGTCTAGGCTTTTGGTCTAGTGAAATTGTTAGCTCTATGCCCATTTAGATGACACTTTCATGGAAAGGAACTCTTGATAGGCCCACAAAAGAGTGACCCAATAGTAATACCACCCAAAGCTCATGCTTGCAGAGTGTTTGTCGTCTGCCAGGCTCTATGCTGAGTGCTATCTCTTAGCTTAGCATGCCTTACCTCAGCTTGGAACTCTTTTGAGCTTCAGAACTCTTCCTGATTTTTCCTCATTTTTCTTTCGGGGCTTCTGACATTGTTTTTTTGTTGCGTGGCCATGGTGGTGTTACCAGAAGCATCAGCTGCATGTGGGGACTTATAAATGCAAACTCTCAGCCCAAGGAGACTGGGTGAGTCAGACCTCAGAGCAGGGTCTGGCCTTGTATGTCAATAAGCCTTCTAGGGAACCCGAGCCCCTGTGGACTGAGAACCTCGGGTGTCATGAGACATTGAGGAGCTCATGCCTCCTCCATCAATCATAACAGGGACACATCCGTCTAGTGCTATCTGTCTTCCCATTGTCTCCCCCAGCCCTGGGGAGCAGAGTGGGTAAGAACATGAGAACACCCATTATGAGGGTTACAGCTAACAGGCCATAGCTCAGGAGCCAGGTACTTTTCAGTTCCCATTCAGTAATTGAGCTGATCTCAGAGCAGCATGTGGGGGTGAGTTCTGTTGCTCTCTTTACCCGGTGGAGGCATTTGGGGGCTCAGAGAAAGTAAATAACTTCCCTCAAGCCACCAAGCTGTGTGAAAAGCTGGGATTCAAATCCAGTCCAGGCTCCAGGTTCCTGTTTATAACCATGTGTGGCAATTGGTGTGTGCTTGTTCAGTGCAAAAAGGACCTCTGTGTGCACGTGCGTGCATGTGTGTGTGTGTGTGTGTGTGTGTGTGTTTATGACAGCAGTATGTGTACAGGGTTCCTAATATAGTCTAATTCTACTTAATTCTTGTGGCAACCTTCTGAAGTCAGGGTTGGTATTAACATTTCTCACAAGATAAAACTGAATCTTCATGGGATTAAGTCAAAGCAGGCTGACACCTCAAAGCTCCACATGCTGGACTAGTATGTTTTTCTCGTAATGAATGTCTTCATCCTTGCATTACCTTTGAACCACTAAAATGCACACCCCACTTGGTTCTCCTGGTTTCTGAGGTTAGCTGAGGGGCGGATCATAGACCAGATTCCCAGCTAACCTCTTCTGTGCCTTCCTGCTAGCATGAACACATTTGAAAGCTGTCATCTTTCATCGACTGGCTGATTGATTTATTCAGCGTCACTTATTGGNTGCTTCCTGTGCCATGCACTGACTGAGTTCAGCACTGGGGGCCTTGGNGAAACAAGCAGAGTTGTCCTGACCTGGTGAAGCTTGCTCTCCCCTCCTTGCCATCATCCAGTTAAGTCAGTCTCTGCAGCTGGCAGGTGGAAGAGTCAAGTCACCCACTAGGACAGGAATAGAAAAATTATAATCATCACTGCCATCTTTGAAAATGGTGTTCAAAAAATAGCTAGCTATACATTTTCATCTCATACCTTCCCTCCCTGAAAACCCTGAGGACTTAATAACAACAAAACGTGGGTNCATTGGGGCTGGAGAGATGGCTGGGCAGTTAAGAGCATTTGATGTTCGTGCAGAGGACCCAGGTTTGTTCACAGCACCCACATGGCAGCTCACAACTTTCTGTAGCTCCAATCCCAGGAGATTCAATGCACACACGTGGTGCACATACCAACATGTGTGTACATGTGGTACACATGCAGACAAAACACTCATATCCATAAAAGAAAATAAAGTTTAAATGTTTGTGTAACTCTAGATGAAGATTATATACTTATTTCTTTTAAACATTTAAGAAAATGTACTTANATGTGTGTGGTGGGGATGGGGTAGTGGACAACTTGCAGGAGTTAGTTCTCTCTTTCCACGGTTCAGCTGGGCATTGAACTCAAATCGTCAGGCTTGGCAGCAAGCACCATAATTACCTGCTGAGCCATCTTGCTGACCTCATCTTCCTGGTTCAAAGGGGGTATCGGATGTTATGCTTCTGAATGTCTGAGGACTTGGCAGAAAACACAGACTCACCCACCACATGTGAAAGCAATAAAAGCCATGGAGCTGCCTTGGGCTTAGTGGGACAGTAAGGGTTACAGCTCTGCTGACTCCTGCAGATGTCCCCGAGAAGAGGTGGGGTGCCCTCCTCTGCTCCAGCAGTGGGTTCCAGGGTGGTGGCACTGGCACATGAGGGTATCTAGCTGCCAAAGCGGGAGAGACACTGGAGCTCTTTATGAGTTGCTGGGCATACTCACGGTTAATTGCAAGTGACAAGGAGTTCAGAGACGGCACTGTCTGTACAAAAGTAACTTGCCAATCTTAACAATTCAGCTCACTAAAAACAAACTGCTCCCTGGTCCCAGGCCCAGAACAGTCCAGCTCACTCTCTTGCCTCCAGAAGATCTCAGCCCCAGATGTCCTTTTCCAAAGGAGCTGGGTCCTGATCACCCCATTTAAACCTACACTGCCCCGCCACTTTGACCCTGAGCTGGATTCTTTGTGCTTACTACCAATGACACACTATCTTATCTGTTTCATTTGCAGATATGTGTATTATCCGCCCCTTCCACTGAGCCTCCCAGGAGATGGGGTTTTGTTTATCTCCTTTGTTGCTGTATTCTCCACCCTCAGCACAGGACTGGACACACATATTTATTGACAAAATTTTAAGCACACTGCACTCAAGTTGAATGAACTAATCTGCTAACCGATCACACCACTGCTGTATNTTTGACTCAGGACTTGTGAGTGTAGCTAGTCAAACGGAGACAGTCTCGTGAACATTTGCCTGGGATAAGCCCCAATTCCTACAAACAAAAGTCTTCAATTCTTCTGTATTCTTAAAATGCTTCCATGACCTTGTCACCAACAATAAAAGTTTATTAGCATCTAATGGGTTCTAAGCCATTTTAGAACCCCAAAGGAAGTTTTGACACACTTTTCTAAAGCTGAAATACTATTGCACACTTATTCTCNGGAATTGTCTCTGTATTTATAAGAAACTTTCTTCTCATTACATTAACTTCCCATGCTTGATGTGAAGGATGATGTAAAATGCTATCTCCTGGTCAGGACTGGCTGGTGCACTGTGAGCTCACAGCAGCTGTGGCTACCTGCACAAGACCTGCTCAAGATTGGGCCTGTCAATATTCCATCATGGAAGGAGAAGGAGTCATTCATTGGTAGTTCATGGCTACCAAGAGAAAGGGAGGTACTTTCTTCAGTTGTGTGGCCACTGGTTAGTTCCCCATGCTCTGGTAAATGGCCTCCCACTCATGCTCCTGCAAGCAACCATGATTAAACCCAGTGGGTCACACACACGAGAGAGAGAGAGAGAGAGAGAGAGAGAGAGAGAGAGAGAGAGAGAGAGATGAGGGGGAACTTGTGGAAAGAAGTGCTCAGTGGGAGAGGGCAATGGGGTGTAGATAATCAAAATATGTTGTACACACATATGAAATAGTTAAAATTGTATTTTAAAAGATGTTAAGGATGTTGGGATTTCTTTGAACTTATATTCACTACTATAAATAATGGAGTAAGACTAGAGAACCAGTTTCCTTATTTGGTCTTCATTTTGACAGATTCTCAGAACTGCAGCTACAAATGCAAATGAGATGGGTGTTTCTGTGGTTTTGGTGTGTGTTGGCAAAGTACAAATTTTTCTCATTCCTGTGACCTGACAAGAAGCATCTCAGGGGGAAAAGACTTATTTTGGCTCAGCGTCTGGGATGTTCCCATCATGGCAGCAAAGGTTTGTGGCAGTGGGGCCACCTCCTGTCCATAGAGGCAGAAAGCTGCTTGCTCACATCATGGCAGATCAGAGAAAGAGGAATGCTGGAACCCAGCTGGCCTCCTCCTTTTCTGGCTTTTAAAAAACATAATTTAGTCCTTTGACAGTTTCATATGCATACACACACACACACACACACACACACACACACACACACACACACACACACTGCATTGTGGTTATTCTCCCCTGCCACACACTTTTATTTCCCTCCTATCATTATCATTCCCACTTGGTCCCTTCCACTCTCTTCCTAAGATTCATGATGTGTGTGTGTGGGGGTGGGTGTGTGGGTGTATGTGTGGGTGTGTGGAGGTGTGTGTGTGTCCCATTTAGCTTAACCCGAGACATCTGTGTAACCACTAGTTTAGGGATCATTCTTTGGAGCCTGATGGGCTCACTAGTGAGCACATAACTGAAGACAATGACTCCCCTTCTCCCTGAATCTATCAACAGCAAATAGTTTAGCAGGGAAGGGTAGGTCCCCCTGACTCTGTCCTGGCTATTTATGGACCCATTTTTGTGCAGATCAGGGCAGGCATCCACAGTCATTGTGAGTCTGCGCTTGCATTGGCTGTGTGTTGCCCAGAGAATAGCATTTCACTAGCCTTTTCCCTGTCTCCTGGATCCTGCCTTTTCTTCTTCTGCAGTGTTCTTGGAGCCTTAAGGGAATGNTATAAATGTCCTGTTTAGGGCTGAGCATGTGATTATCACCTATTCTCAGTACCTTGAGCAGACACGAGTCTCTGCATTCATTGATGTACACTGGAAGGAAGTGTCACTGATTAGCACTATGAGTAGAGTTTATATAGAGTTTATCTATGGGTATGAACATAAATACTTAGAAGACAGCTTGATCTTATGTCAATTTAGCTAAACAATAATGCTAATCTCCTCCTAGGGCTTACAATCTCCCTGGTCATGGATTTCTGACCAGGTTTACAGTATGAGGCAGGGATTAGGAGTACTACCGCTCTTGCAGAGGACCTGAGCTTGATTGCCAGCGCCCATGTCAGGAGGCTCACAACTGCTTGTAACTCTAGTTCCAGGGGATCTGATGCTCTCTTCTGGCCTCTGAGGGTACCCACTCACCATGTGCACATGCACACACACAAAAGTTGATTCACATACACATATGAAAGCACTCCTTTGCAAGAAGTTGAAGGAGAGAAAAATTATAGGAAGATGGTAACTTTTGAGCGTCCCTTAAGGTAGACAAATTTGGTAGCTGGACAAGAAGTAAAAAGAAGGAAGACTTTCCCTCACTCTGTCTGAAAACTTATCACATATTGATGCGTCCCTGGATATTTTTGACAGGTCACAGTAAAGGTTTTTGTTTAAAAAAAAAAAATGAACTAGAGCCTGGTGACATTGCTAGGCCCACCCCTTCCCTTCAGGAACTCAAATGGTGGGAAACGTTTCTGTTGAGTCATGATGCTAAAAGAACTGTCACAGGAGACACTTCCAAANTCCAGAGATTACAGATATGCACCACCACATCTGGCTCAGTTACTGATGGTTATCAACGACATTCTCAGAGCTATATCACTAGAAGTGGAGATCAAATTATAATCTGACAAAAGTCTCCATGCCCACACTGGGGTCATGGGTACCTCTTTTCTATTGTTTCCTACAATACTTTAACTCTGTCCCTCTCTGCAGGAAGTTCCATAAGAAGAAGAGCTGTCACTTGCTTTCAGAACGAGTTTGGTGCTGAGTTCAAGTCTTACCCACCATCAGAGCTCAGCAAATATTTGTCACATAACATGAATTAATCTTATCTCAGATACCTTCCCATGCAGTAGGCATTCTNNGCTAGTCAGTTTTTCATCAACTTGGGACAAACTAGGGTCATCTGGGGGAAGGGAACCTCCATTAAGAAAATGCCTCCAGCTGGGTGGTGGTGGCACATGCCTTTAATCCCAGCACTCGGGAGGCAGAGGCAGGCGGATCTCTGTGAGTTTGAGGCCAGCCTGGGCTACCAAGTGAGTTCCAGAAAAGGCGCAAAGCTACACAGAGAAACCCTGTCTATCTAGATGTGTATAAGAGACAGGAGAAACCCTGTCTCGGAAAAAAAAAAATGCCTCCATCAGCTTGGCCCTTGTAGGCAAGTCTATGGGACATTTTCTTGTTTAATAATTGATGTGGAGGTATCCAGCCCACTGTGGGCAGTGTTACCCCTGGGCAGGTGGTCCTGTGTTGTATAAGAAAGGTAGCTGAGCCGGGCGGTGGTGGTGCACGCCTTTAATCCCAGCACTCGGGAGGCAGAGGCAGGAGGATCTCATGAGTTTGAGGCCAGCCTGGGCTACCGAGTGAGTTCCAGGAAAGGCGCCAAAGCTACACAGAGAAACTCTGTCTCGAAAAACAAACAAACAAACAAAAAAACAACCCCCCCNAAAAAAACCCATAAAGGTAGCTGAAAGTAAACCTGGAGAGCAAGCCAGTAAGCAGCAACCCTCCGTGGCCTTTGCTTCAGTTCCTGCCTCCAGGTTCCTGCCCTGACTTCCCTTCATGGTGGCCTGTAAGCTCTAAGCTGGACAAACCCTTTCCTCCCTAAGCTGCTTTTGGTGATGGTGTTTAAAACAGTACTGATCACCTTTCTATTGCTGTGAAGAGATACCATGACCAAGACAACTTACATAAGAAATAGTTTATTGGGGACTACAGTTTCAGAGGGTGAGTCCATGACCATCATGATGGGGAGCATGGCAGCAGGCAGGCAGGCATGGCACTGGAGCAGTCGCTGAGAGCTCACATGTTGAAACAACAACCACAAGGCAGAAGAAGAGCTAACTTGAGATGGTGTGGGCTTTTGAAACCTCAAAGCCCACCCACAGTGACACACCTCCTCCAACAAGGCCACACCTCCTAATCTCTCCCAAGTAGTTCCACCAACTGAGGGAGACTAAGAATGCAAATATATGAGCCTATGGTAGCCACTCTCATTCAAACCATCACAACACAGCAATACAAGCTAACAAGGATGTCCTCTTATCTGCATTTTCAGGCTACATAATATGGACAGAATTCAAAGTCTGATACAGGCATAGAACTAGGAAATGGCAGTGAGCAAGGATTCAACTGCCTCAAGTCTATGTCATTTTCTCCATTTCTGTCTTGTAGTTCGTGAGGCAGAGAAAGACAGTCAGAGATCAACTGCTTGGTTCCCCAAGTCCTTGCTGGATTGTTCCAAAGACCACATCAGGTTTATGGTTTTACATATCTGCCATGCCAGCCACAGGTCTTAGTCCTTCAAAGTTGGATCTCTCCTGACATCCAAGTCTCCTTTGATCCCACTGAGGGTCACTGCTCCTGCCCCATCTCTGAGGTCTCAAGGGCTCAGTATAGCCCCTCTATTCTAGTTCTCTGAGCACTGTGTTGTCCTGATGTGTTAACTCTCCATTCAGTTGCAAGGCTCAGTACAGAGACAGAGCTGGGCCATGGCCACCTCTCTATTCCCATGGTCTCATCAAGGTCTGGCATGCTGGTTGGTTGATAAGTGTTTTCCAAATTGATGGATGAATGCTGATGGAATGTCTAGCCTTACCCACGTGCTGGCACAAGTTGGCCTCATACTTTCCTGCTTGGGAAATAGCATTTTTCCACATCTATTTCTAAAAGTCTGGAAATCATTTTCAAGTTCATGATAAAATTGTTTAGTAATATATAACTTTTATAGCCATAATAATTTGTGTGTGTGTGTGTGTGTGTGTGTGTGTGTGTGTGTGTGTGTGTATCTATTAAGTAATTTCTAACAATTCAGTAAGTTGGGCTGAGGGTGTATCTCAGTGGTAGAGCATTGGCAGCATGGGCAAGGCCCTGGGTGCACATTGTGTAACAAAACCAATACATCTTTATTCCAGGTCTAGCATTTGATGGTGCAGGTCTTGAGTTTGGTTTTGCAAGCACTTAAAATCATGTTTGTTGTTTTTTAAAGAGTTAAATTCAGAGTAAGTGGGTTATCATTCACCAAAAACACTACTCTAGGATATTTTGGTTATGTTTAAGTATTATAATTATTTAACATCATATATTCTCATAAAGAAAACCTTCTCATTTATTTATGTATTTGTGAAAAAAGCAAATGAACCCAGCAATGTGTTGGGCTCTGAGGATGTTGCTATGAGTAAAACAGACTGAAGTCCCTGCCCTTAGAGACACCATGTTTCAATGTTTTCTTCACTGGGTAGAGTCAGATTTTCTAAACCACAGAGTTTTCAGGATCTCACTATTGTTTCTCATTGCACCTGAACAGGCAGGGTATGACACAAAGCCTCCTTACAGAGGTTGCAGAGTCTTTGCCAAGTTTCTTTGTTTTGGTCCCACTCTCCTTGGATGCTTGAGTGTCTCACTGACCCCTGGCTGGTATCTGAGTTTCCACAGTCATCCATGCTCAAGACACTGGGATGTTGGCTGCAAGACGTTCCCATGTATCTCCCATGTGCTTACTAGAGCAGATCCAAAAAGTCCCATTCTTCTGCAGTCTCTTCCTTGGAATGAAGCTGAAGGCCTTAGTCCTGCCCTGATGAACTAATTGCTCAATATGGGTCAGCATTTCAAGATTTCTCTAGATTTGTTGTCTTTTATCCAAGGTTGCTGGTCACTGGTTTTAAGAGCACCTGAGCCCTCCATCCTCAGCCACTGACACCTNTCTCATAGTCGGTCTCCTCTTCCCCTCTACTTGGAATGTTCTTCCTGACGCCCACAACCCTAGCTCCCTCACTCCCTCTGGCTCCAGTGTCACATCCATCAAAGATCCATTTCTAGAACAATACCCNAACCACTTGTTTTACGTTAGACAGGATCTCATGTAGCCCGGCTAGGCCTTAAACCTACTATGTAGCCAAGGATGACCTTGAATTTCTGATCTTCCAAAGTCCTGGGATTACAGGCCTGTGTTACCATGCCTGGTTTCTGTGTGTACAGGAAATCAAATCCAGGGTCTCATGCATGCTAAGCAAGCACTCTACCCACNNAGCTATATCTGTACTTTACCTCATCATTCTTAACGTCATTTCCCAGATTTTAGTTTTATTTGACTTAGCATTCCTTGACATTTCACATGCACGCTGCTCATCAGCAATTTCTCCTCGCTGCAGTGTGAATTTCACCAGGGGATGGACACTGTTTTGTTCAGTGATATATCATTTTGGTCCTTATAGCAGTGTTTGGCACACATTAGGCACTTAATAAATAGCTGTCAATTTATTATCTATGCCTTTTGGAAGTCAACCTAAGGGGGAAATTTTTAAACAATGAGATGACTCTGATTCTGTGGGAAAACAAGGACTCTAGTACCTACTTTCTGCCAATTTCCTTCCCCAAACTGGCTGATTTTTCCAGAATTATGTCAGATGTACTGATATGAAAACACAAGCACACACACACAGACACACACACACACGCACACACACGCACACACACACA
>LZPO01027573.1:91256-111843 GCA_001675575.1 Neotoma lepida
CCCGACTGACCTGGAACTTGCTACAAAGCCAGGCTGTCTCAAACTCTCCATCCTCCTGTCCCAGCTTCCCGAGTACTAGGATTGAAAGTGTGTNTTGCTACCCCAGCAAAGCTGTTTCTTTTGAAGCTTTTGGATGATATTCAAACAGAAGTCCATGCTAGGCAGAAGTTCTGGGTGCAGGACACAATCCTGTGTGCCTTTCCCAGCTCAAGATGCCCCTGACCTACCCTGGCTGCCAGTGACTTTTAGATCCTGCCCCTTCACCTTCCAGCCAAACACACAGAGCAGGCTCTCGTGGGGCCTGGAAATTGTGCTGTGGCCCCTTAGTAGGAAGTGGGCTGCAGAAGTGTGGGAAGCCATACAGGAGAACCAGGAGGAGGAGGGTTTGCAGAGCAGGAGGGACACAGCAGTGTGTTAAAGACTCAACATGCCCACTGTTTCCATTGGAGCATACCAGAAGTCAGAATGAACCTTGCATGCTATGCACATGGCATTAGGATGCCCAGCCCAGCAGGAGTTACTACATTATCAGTGTGCCTGACATTCAGTGACATCTTAGAGTCAAGAACTGTGGCATCTTGGGTCTTAGATGTCAATCTGCTCAGTTGGTGGAGACTATCTAGCATTTGGGGAGAGACTGCAGCAATGTGGTGCCATTCTGTGTGGAATCTGGGTGACAGGTGTGTCCCCTTCATGTTGTGTCTTTGGGAACACATGGAGGAACATCCACCATGTGTCCAGTCATGACCNGAGGAACACAGCACACAGAAAGCCCTTGATCTGCTTCTTCTCATACAGATTTGTGACTTTGGTCTTTTAAAATGGGTTTTTATTGTATTAGCCTGCTTATTTTAATGTTTTATTAGTATATGTTAATTATATATAAAAATGGGTTTCAATACGACATTTTCAGACATGTACATAATGTGTTTAGATCACACTCACCCCTTACCCTCTCATTTCTCCAGCCTGGTCCCACTGACCCTCTTCTTCCTCCCAACTAGCTTCTACTTTCATGTCTCCTTTTTTCTTTGTTTTTTTGTTACCCAGGAAGTTTCATCAGGGTTGTTTGTGGGAGCTCAGGGAGTGCTATGTACAGGGGTGTGGACACCTTACCAGTGGCTACACCGTTGATAAAGTCTTTCTCTTCCCCACCAACCATTAACTTTTATAAATCTTCAGGAAGAGGTGGGGTTCCTTTGAGCCCCTCCTTCCATGACAGAATGTTGATGGGACAGAGCTTACACAGGTCATCATAGCTGTTGTGAGTTCAAGGGTGTAACATCCATGTTATGCCCAGAAGTCCACATCTTGTGCTGCTTCCCTCTCCATTAGTCTAGTTATCAAAACAGTAAGTTTACATTATAAAAAAATATAGACATTTACAAAATTTANATTTGTCATTCTATGGATGCTACTATTCATGGCCATATAGACATCTGTTTTGTTTGGGTTTTACCTTTCTTGCTATTGCAAACACCATGCGAGGCAGGCACTCTGCCGACTGAGCTCCATCTCAGCCCCTTTAAAAATTTTTAGTGGCATTTATTCACTATACATAGTGTTGTGTTCACAAAGGCATTTCATTGGAACGTAGCTCCCGCACTTTGACTGAATTTACCTTCCCATGCTCCTCCTTTACCCCTCCCCACTCCTGCTAGTCTTTAGTCTTTTAAGAAGCAGAATTCTGGATAGACATTGTTTTTTGTGGACACACTAAAATGGTTCACTAAACCTTCCCACAGTGAGGAGTGGCTAAAGATTATTTCCTGTTTTTCACTAGAATAAACACTAAAAATAAATTTGACCAGTCTCAGTCCATTCTCATTAGTATAACAAAATATTGTTGTGTGCCCTGAGAAATACACCATTGGTCAGCTTCATCATCATCATCATCATCACCATCATCACGTGGACATCGTTGTGTGCTTGATGCATCACTAGGTGATGTAATCTTAGGGGACCACTGTGGTATATGAGGTCTGCTGTTGACTGAACTATAGAGATGCAGTGTGTGGCTGTTTCGCAGGCTGGGTAATTTATACACAATAACAGTTTTGCTTTCCCATGTTTTGAGGCTGGAAAGCATGTGATTTAGGTGCCAGTGAGCTCAGTGTCTGTTGAGGGCTTCATACTGCTTCCAAGATGGTGCCTTGCTGCTGTATCTTCCAAAAAGGATGGACACTGTGTGTTCACATGACCAGAAGTGCAGAAAGGGTGAACTGACACCTTTCNAGCTGTTTTCTAGGAGTGTTAGTTCCAGCCATTAAGGTTTGACCTCTGTGACTTCACCTCCTAAAGGTCCCACCTCTTAATGCTATCACATTGGTGTTTACCTAACACATTGTTTCTGAGGTACACTCAGACATGGTGACCAGAAATGCTTTCTTACATTTTAGAGCCTTTATTAAGCTGTTTACCCAGAAGTGGTATTGCTGTATGAAGGGTTATAAACATGCTTAAGATTTTTGATAATTTGTAAGTTGATGTTTCAAACACTTAGTTGATAAACACTTGTGACTGGATAAAATTATGCTTTGTAATAAAGGCCTTGTGTTTTTTCTGTCATAGAACGAAAGACAATCTAAAATATCCTAGTGTCTATCTGTGCTGGCAGCCTCCTTATCAGGATCAGCCATACTACCTATGTGAATTGTGACAGGGCCTGGTGTCTTAGGGACACCTCTCAGACACTATTTAGGTTCTAGGTACCCTTGGTTTTAACTGACTTCACTAACCCATTTACAGCGGGCTGAAGAAGGATCCATGATGCTAGGACTCTACAAGAGATCCTGAAGCATCACCGAGCACTGCCTCAGCTCTCCAGAGTTCAAGTGCTGGTGGACACAGAGAGCTGTGCAGTTGATGACTTACTCCCCAAGCTCAAGTCCATCAGTTTGGGGAGTGGTTCTTTTTAATGCTGTTAGAAGGAAGAGAAAGGATGGAGGCTCCAGTGGCTGTGTCCTGTGCCTGGACATTGCTGGTCATACCTCAGGAACTTCTTTCCTTGGTAGGTATCATACCAGGATCTCATCTCCATGGGAACACTACTGACACTAAGCACCGTCACATCCTGTCTCATTTATGCAATCCATTTTATCCAAACACCAAGAGTCCAAGCAGGGTGACTATTCAGTCTGTGCATTTTCACTTGTACAAGCTGTGAGGGGACTCAACTGGTGAAACCTTAAGTGAACCACACATCAGTGAGAAGGCAGAAGCATATGCCCCGAGGTGGACATTTCTATCAGAACAGTGGTCAGCTTGGAAGAGGTCTCCAGTAACCAGAGGTCCAGCTTTGCTTGCTCTGAATTTGAGTCCCAGTCAGCTGTCCACACTGTTCATTTATTACTAATGAGTGCATTAAGGCAAGTTCACAGTAGGTTTTTCACTTTCCTGATACGTTTTTATATTCCCATCAATAAAGAAACATATACCTAACCTCGTTCAAAAAGAATTTAAGATAAGTCATACCTGGTTTAATCTAAAATTAATATTCATAAAATAGAACTTTAAAATGATCATGCTAGGGAGGCTCCGGGGTCTTAAACTGGAGAAGTCAGGGAGCTTGGGAAGTTATAGTTAGTAAAGAAAATATTACAAGTCATCTTTCAAGCCCAAACTGAACAAATGACCAGGTGTAACTAGTTGAGGGCCCACAAAACAATGTCATTAAAAAGTCATTAAAAAATTTAAAGCCATTGAGGTCCCCCACAATTGGTGAAAATCTGTTTTTAAGAAATCCTCAGCCCTTTAGTTAATAGAGAGAACTATATCTTTTTTTAGCTAACCAATTTATTATTTTCTTTTTTAGCATTTAAAACAATTTTATGTTTAAATATATTTGATCATATTCTTCCCCTCCCAAGTCCTTCCAGATCCTCCCCCCTACCCACCCAGCTTTAAGTTCTTTCTCAAAATAAAAAAACAACCCAATATAACAACAAAACACTTAGAAAATAAAATAACCCCCCAGAAAAATAATCACCAAACTGTAACCAAATAAAAGCACACACACAAAAACTGTGGAGTCCATTATATGTTGGGTCAACTACTCTTGAACATGAGGCCTGCCCTGGAGTTCTAGAACTAGAACACTGGGGTGGAGGCTCTGTGTAGGCACCAGCTCAACATCTCCATGTTCAATGAGTAGTGTGGGCATTGTCTTCAGCAATGGGGCCTTGCTGTCAGTTTGTGGAGAGCAACCTATNCTCTTAGAAACAGCCTGGATTGTTTGGGGGTTCCCATGGGGCTCCCTGAGACTGGAAACTTCATTTGGTGACAAGAGATGACCAGTTGTGTCTGTTTCCCCGTTATGGCAATTTCATTTAGATCACATTATATATGTATATATTTTAGGAAGTGTCTGCTGTATTATGTTTCCATACTACCCCCCTCAAATGCCCCGTAATTTTAGTTGTCTATCTTTGTATTCCCTCCCATAGCCCTTCCCCCTCTTCTCTTGATTCTCCCATTGCAGTCCACCACATCCACCCATAATTATCTATTCTATTTCCTATTCCTAACAAGATCTATCTGTTCCCTTTGGTCCCTTACTCTATACCTACCCTCTGTGGTTCTACGGATTGTAGTTTGGTTATCATCGATTTAACAGCTAATATCCACATATAAGCAAATATATACCATATTTGTCTTTCTGGGTCTGGAATATCTCACTCAGGATGACTTTTTTTCTAGTTCTATCCTATTTGCCTGCAAATTTTATGATGCTATTTTTAAACAACTAAGTAATACTCCATTGTGTGAATGTACCACATTTCTTCATCCATTCTTCTGTAGAGAGACATCTAGTTTTTTTTTTTTCCAATTTCTGGCTATTATGAATAGGGCAGCAACAAACATGGTTGAGCAAGTGCCTCTGTGGTAGGATGAAGCATCCTTTGGGTATATGCCCAAGAGTGGTGTAGCTGGATCTTGAGATAGATCAATTCTCATCTTCCTGGGGAACTGCCACACTGATTTCCATAGCTGTTGTATGAGTTTGCAGCCCCACCAGCCATGTATGAGTGAGAACCATATCTTATCTTTTTAATTAAGATCATTGATTCTCAACTGAGCATTAGCTAAAAGATTTTTCAATTACCTTAACTATCAATATTTTTGTTTAGTAACCTGTGAGTAAGGCTTCTTCTCTCTTTGGGCTCCCTTCAAGGTGGACTGAACTCCTACAAAAAGAATCCATCTCCTGCTTTTGGAGAGCATAATGACACCTCAGTCATGTGTAGATTCCTCTTCTCACATGGGCCTCGCCCTCCACAGCCTTGTGATTGAGGCAGGGCTAGGTCCTGATTCAGATTTTTGTGGAGGAATTATCAAAGTCCAGGGATTAGGTTCTGCCATAGAGCATTGAAGTCCTAGTGTTTACAAGGCCCTGGGCTCAGTCCTTAGTGCTAAACAAACAAACTACAAACTGTTGCTAAAATTCCTTCCCTGGGGGAGTTGGAAACAAGACCCACACAAGAAATCAAGGTTTACTCTGGGGAGCCAATGAGTGCATTAGGCTAACTATAGTGTGAGTGAGGAATTACAGGCAAGAGCATGGGTGGACTTAGAGCAGCCGCACTACACACTATCAGGTCTACACCCAGCATGGATGGTAACTTCTTTTGGCCTCACAGATGGCGCCCTCTCCCTTAGATCGTCATTGCCTGTATACTCTGCACTCCCTGAGACCGCGTGCAGTTGAGGCAGAATTATATGCAACTGGTTTGGAGCAATGGTGGGATATTCATAGGACGCTGCCCACCCCTTCTTCTATAAAAGGACATCACCAGTCAACAAGTACATATGTGATGATCTTTTGCAAGTGGTACTGGCTAATCTGATAAAGATGGTGGCACTTTGTCCAGTACAACACCCACAGCTGTTGAATGGCTTGCCTAGTCACCCAATCGGAAAGTAACAGGGCCACATAACCCCTAGTTCAGACATATTTCAAGAGGATATGCTTCCCTCACAAATATTTGCAATACTGGCCACATGAATGGAAGACCTTCACCCAAACTCTGTTTATGTTTCAACTATTACAAAAATTAATCGCTGTATGCATCTGGCTAGCTGAGGGTCTTGAAGAACAAATACATTCTGAGGATGGATACACTATATCAAGGAAGTATTTTTAGACTCTCTGTGTTTTCATTCTTGTTAGATCTTTGTCATGTATTGATCAGGCCTGTGAGTCAGAAACTGTTTGTATGAGCAGCTCATTCTTATTGAATGCTCTGTTTGTTATATTTTATTGATCCCTTGTCTAATTGATTAACTTATCCTCTGCTTGGTTCTAAGAAGAGTTTTGTCAGGGCTACTGAATGAATCTTTAATTTTTTCGAGGTGGGGCATTGCTGTGGAGCAAAGTTCTAGTTACACTCATTAGGGCTTATTGCTATGCCCTATGTCAAAATGGTAAGATGTGACATAATGCGTGGAGATCAATGTACAGATGGCCAGAGTACTTCTGTTGGAAGGTGAGCCACCTTTCAGACAACCATTTCCACCTCTCAGCTCTGTAGGAAGCCATGCCTGGTCTCAAACAGANATGAATCATGACAGTACTTCTTGGCAGAGTGAGAGAGATATTAAATTACATCTGTCTCCTTTGTGTATCTGCATAGAGGTGAGTGGGGATGTAGAGGCCAGAAGACAACCTTGGGTTTCATTCTCCAGACTCAGTCCTTATCCTCCTCCTCTACCTTCTTTGATACAGGGCCTCTCATTGAACTGGAACTCACCAGCAAGTCCTAGGAATCTGTATCTCTCTGTCTCCCCAGCACTGGAATTATAAGCACACATCACTGACCACTGTAAAAGAAATGGATTCTGGAGGATTGAACTTAGGTCCTTATGCTTACAAGACAACCAATTTACCAACTCAGCTACTTCACCAGCCCAATTTACATTCATATTTATGTGTGTGGATGTGTGTGTGTGTGTGTGTGTGTGTGTGTTTAGAATATCTCCTAGCAGGAATGATAACCTACTCATAGTTATTATCAATTATTATGAGGCTAAGAGAGGGACCTACCCGGATATAGTCAAGGTGGAGCATTGAGATTGGACCTCTATGACCCCATGTTGAATTACAGGAAACAATATTTAATCAAGACCTTTATCCACGTTTTTGGTTAGCTAGTTTAGTGATCAATGGCTTTGGTGTTCTTTCTGCAGCTCCTGTGATGGCAGGGTTCTGGATTTGTGACTGTGCCTTCCTCTCTTGTTCTATGTTGTGCTTGTCTTAGCTGCTCCCATCTGACCCTCACCACAGTGTTCCAGAGGAATTAGGCTAGAGAAGGCAGGAGAGTGGCATTTAGAGCAGGAAGAGAATGAGGTGAGACCTAGGACCCTGTTGGCATCTGTAGTTTCCATAAGAGAAAGGGCCATGAAAAAGATTTCAGATGCCAAGGAAACATGAAGAGTCCCCAGGGGAACCCCAAGAAGAGGTGCTGGAAAGCATGTCTATAGGAATCCACATGCCAGAGCTTTGGGCAGGGTGAGGCTGTGAAGAGCTGTCAAATTTGGCAGTGAGGAGTGACCATCACTAGAGCCAATTCAGTGAGGCCCAAGGCTAAGAAGGGGGCAGTGACCCCTGTTCCATGCACTTGGGAGAACTGTAAATTAATCCAGAAATTCTTTCAGTTTGGCACTGTGTATCAAAATTTTAAATGCTCATACCCTTTAATTCTGAAATTTCACAACCAGGAATTAATCCAATCTGCAGATTTGGACAAGTGGAGGCTGATGTAGAGACAAGGCTGTTGATTGCAGCCTTGTTTATTACAGCAAAAGAACGAGGAGGGCATTCATCTAAAAGTCCATCATCCAAGATTAATTAAAACAAACCACAGCTTGGCCCATGGAATGCTGGGCACAGTAGACAAGTGCTCAGTTCCTATAGTCAGAGTCTGAATTCTGACTGGCCACTTCCCAGCTGTTATCTCAGCTCTAGGAAACCCACTGAGACTCAGTTTCCTTGGCTGTAAAAGGAGCTATTTTGATCATCATGGAGCTTCAGTGAAGACTANGGAAATTGACGGAAGTAAATAGACTGAATATGCCTGGCCATATTATCAGGCAGTAATTCAGAAAGATTCAGTAGCTGTGTGTACAGAAAGGGGGAACTATTTGCAAGACATTAACAGGAATAAATGAATGCAATGTGACAGGATCCAGTTTCACATCTAGCTTTCTCTGGAAGGGGAAATCCTGCGCACTATTCACTTTCTAGGCATTTCTGTATTTTTTTAACTTTAAAATAATGATATTTAATATCTGACTTACCTGGCCCACACTAAGCCACATGCAGAGACAACACAGGAGGAGAGGTACCACTTCTGTTTTGTTTAACTCTATGTACATCATTATACCTGGTACGGTGCAGACAAACTACAAATGGCTGTGGAANGAATGGATGACAAGCAGGAAGTTGTATTTAGAAGGAGATTTCAGAGCTGGTGAGTTCAAAGCTGCAGTAGCTGTGTGCTGGTGAAGCCTGGAGCAGACCTCAAGGGCAAGTTGTCAGAAATGTCACAGAGGTAAGGGGTGACCTCTGTCAATCAGGGAGGATGCTGCAGCTTCCTGAGGTGTGGGCAGCATGAGGGGAAGAGGAAGGGGACACAAAGCCCTGGGATCCAGTCTCTAACTGCTCAAGATGCCCCAGACAAACAGATGATGAGGGCAAAGCCTTAATGTGTCAGTGCTGAGGGGGCTGGGGTGCTGCTGAGCCATTTGTACATCAGAAAACAATAAGGCTCTCATCTCAAAGAGAATAAGCAAGACGAGCTAGATATGAGTGACCACGGGCCAGGAACATGGCTTCAAAACTGCCCTGAATGACAAGTGTCAGTGTGAAAATGATATCATGAAGTTTGTATAGTTACAGAACCAAAGGAAATTATCAAAATAATGATGTTTTCTGAATACCTTGGTGGAATCAGCAGATAGTCAGGTGTCTTAGTGACCTTTCTAGTGCTGTGATAAAATAGCATGACCAAGGCAACTTATGAAAGAAAGTGTTCAATTTAGCTTAAGGTTTCGGAGGATTAGAGTCCATGATGGTGGAGCAAAGGAACAGCTGAGAGCTCAGATCTTGATCCACAANTGTAAGGCAGAGAGAGAGAGCCCTGGAAATTGCAAGTCTTTCAAAACCTCTAAGCCCACCCCAAGTGACACATCACCTCTAACAAGGCCACACCTCCTAATCCTTCCCAAACAGTTCTATTAACTGGAGGCCAAGTATTCAAACACGTGAGCCTACGGGGCCATTCTCATTTGAGCCACCACAGCAGGTTTGCTTACCATCTATCTCCTTTAACTCAGTTCTAATGGCACGTCACTGTGAAACCTTTGCTGTAGGTTTTAGATACTATCTGATGACATTCTTAGCTTTGGGGTTGGTGGAAGCAAATGGTCTGTTAAGTTAATATATTCCAAAAGGTTTTACTTGGCACACAAGTGGATAATCAGTGGCTATTAAAGGGTGGGTAGCCTATGACTATTTTGGCTCTGAATTTGCAACATTCTAACACTCCACAACCACAAAGTTTTGATCAGTCAAACAACCTTGTAGAATCTGTGTGTCTTACTTTTCTGGGAACTTACCTTCACAAAACTAAGGCCCAGAAAGGTCAAGTGAATTCCCCAAGTTGCCACTGGGCCTGGGATATACCATCCATACCTGTGTCAGCTAATTCATGCTCTAATGCTAGCTCTGCTCTCAAAGACGGTAGATATTTCTGATATAATGAAGTTGTTTTGAGAGGACAGTCATTGGTTCCCTCAGAAACTGGGTCCCCTTAAGTACACTCCCACAGCTTGTGTCTCTAAAGTTCACTGACCTACCATCACCTTTTCTTTGAAAAGAACAAAGGGATGAGGACCATAATTAATTCACCCACGTCTCCCATTGTCCCCAAAGCTTAGAGCAGGCATTGACTGTGGTTTCTATTATTTAAAGCAGGATTGTTCTCTTGGCAACAAGCACCCAGAGAGAGAGAGAGGAGAGAGGAGAGGGAGACTCAGCAGGTGATGGTGTGCTGGCTTAACCTTACAGTCGGAAGACTAGAAGGCAAAGACAGGTGTGCACTAACTGAGCAGAGGGTCCTCATGCGCTGGTTACTGGTCTACACTACAGAATGCTTTTGCAAGGGGGAAATAACATTTGATTATTTTCAAGTGCATTAGGAATTTGGAACACCAGCCAGCTGAGCTCCCAAGCACAGGCCCTTAGGGGATTCCACTTAATGAATGTTTAAAAGCAACTTGTTGCTGGGATATTACAATTAGCACCAGTAAGCAGAGGATGGGTGTTCCTGGGGAAATCAGGCTTTTCTTACTTCCACGTCCAGATCGTTACTTACCAGTGTGTTCTTGTTTATTCTGATGTCCACACTCTTCAGGACATCACTGGCTTAACTGAACCCTGTGTAAATGGGAATCAAACTCAAGTATGGTGCCATGTGCCTGTCACCCCAGCCAGCACTAGGAAGGCAAAGTCAGGAAAATCAAGAGTTCAAGATCATCTTTGGATACATAGTGAGTAAAGGGCCAGGCTGAGCTACAAGAGACCCGTCCTCCTTCACCCACAAAGGGGATTATTATGCTGATTAAACAGAATTATACTTAGAAGGCCCAACACACAATTTAACAGGCTCCTGGTCCCCTGATCCCTGTTTGCTGGCCATCTGAAAGTTCAACTTATAAGTGACTGACTAGGGAAGGGAAAGCAGTGTATGTGGTCCTCTATCCATGTTTCACACACAAGGACCACTTATCTGAAGATGCCTGGAACTGTTCCATACACCTGCACCCTGACAAAAGGATAGGCCAGATGCACAGCTAAAAGCAGGTGCATGCTGCCTTGGCCTCAAGTGTCTCTAATTCATTCCTCATTCTTTTCCTCCATCATCCTTCCAGTCTGTAGGTGGGATCCTATAAAACGGAGTCAGTCAAGGGGGCCCTTGAGGCTCTGGGGTCTAGGGAACTGGGCTTGGTGGGTAAGGCAACAAGCAATTGGAAGTGATGCCTGAGAACTTGGCAGGGACCAGAACAGGCAGAGAACTCCAAGACAACATTGTAAAGATTGAATTGTATGTGCCATGGAAAGCCTCTGAAGCCTACCTGGGGAAATGACATGCTTTGGTTTATTATTTTAAACATGCACACTAGGTCCCCAGGGAAGACGAAATTGCAGGGTTTGTGTATGGAGGTAGGCGATAACTTCAAAGATTGTTGCGTTGCTTTGTGGAGTTTAGGTGTCCCATGGGTGAGAAAAACTGTGAGGACAAACTTGAAAGGTGAGCAGAGATGAGGCTTTACCAAGACCATGTGACTAAAGCCCCAGGAATGTAGTGGACAGTTAACAAACACAAGATTCTGCCCTCCCTTGTGCAACAGTTCCATTCACAAAGTGATACTTCATCAGAACCGAGTGTAGGGAGGTGGCAAGCAAGCAACTATATGTTCTCAGCCGTCGATTCCTTCTGAGGAGAAAGGCTCACGGAGCTGGAGGTCAGCTCCCAGGCTGCAGGCTGTCTAGTAGGGGCACCGGCCAAAGAGAGAGAATACAGAGTGAGACAGGGATTGAGGAAAGAAGGGAAAAGAGACTGGAAGGAACCAGCCAGGGATGACCTGGCAAAACTGGAGGAGTTGCTGTGCGTGGAAGGTCCCGGCTTAGACACCGGATTTATGTACTTAAGACTGGCAATACAGGAGGCTAGGGAGATACCTCAGTCAGCAGAGTGCTTGCCTGTGAACACGGGCCTCATTTGAATCTCTAGAGCCCATGGTTAAAAGAAAAGCAGAGTGGTGGCACAGACGTGTAATTCCAGCCCTGGGAAGGTGGTGATAGACAGACCCTGGGGCTCGCTAGCCAGTGAGCTCAGCCTACTTAGCAAGTTCCAGCTGCCTCCAAAAAAAAATAAAACAGAAAGTGCATGGTGCATCAGAAATGATATCCAAAGACAGCTAAAGGTTTTTCTGGCCTCTTCTCCTGCACACACACACACACACACACACACACACACACACACACACACACACACACACACACACACCCAGTAGCATTACAGGTATATCAAGACAGTCTGCTCTGGCTAAGACAGCAAGGACTTTTCTGGAGGGTATGGTACCCAACTCCTCATCTTAGAAATCTGAGTCTAGAGCAGAAAAGTGATTTGGATAAGCTGCCCAGAGGGTGGTGAGGCATGCTGGAAGCTGCAGTGGGAAGCAGTTGATGTTTCAAAGGAAGAAAGACTGAGTGCAGTTGGTCAACCTGAGCAGAGCTCCTGTTCAGTGTTAGACCTGCATCTGGGCACTGGAAACAGTGAAAGAAGATAGACAGGGCCCCTCCCCCTTGCACTTATGCCCTGATTCCTCCTCATAAAGCCATTTGGCCAATACGGGCACACAGTGGCCTCCATGGGCTGACTTACTCATCTTTACACAAAGGGTGCTCATAAGCCTCTGAGTTGGTGAGTTCATTTATTTGTCCCACAAACAGTGCTAGGTGCTGGTGAGCCAGTGGTAAGCAAGGTAGGCCTGGCGTCTGTCTTCACATAAAATGGACTAGATTCAAGATGTTATCATACCAAATATTCTTCAAAATCACCTCGGACCTTCAGGTAAAGCACCGATCCTTGAACCTGTGCCTGGAGCCTCTGATTCTGTTGGTCTTGGGTTTGCCTAGTGACACCTTTTCCCCACTTCTTGATAGTTCTTATGTTTGGGTTTAAAACCCTGGAGAGGTGAAGATTGAGGGCAGTGAGGGTGGTGACCAAAAGGGCAGAGTATAGGGCATCAGGCCGGAAGCTGGGGCTCCCAGGAGTGACAGAAACAATGAGGGAGTGAGAAAGACTAATCATGCACTAAGAAGAGATGTGGTGTCTGAAAACCAGACTCTTAGAAGGGTCCCCAAAGGCTGAAGGATCTGAACACTGACAACAGTCTTTGGATCCCCAGCACTCAAACCACCGTCTGCCTCCTGTTGCCCTCTGCCCGGTGCTTCCAACCCCCTGCTTCCCTTGCAGAAGTTCACTGTGCCCCGTGCTGACAGGACAGTTGCTTGTCCAGCTTCTAGTAATTATCTGAAAAGGCTCTCTCCTCTCATCCACCCCATATTCACAACTCCTAACAAGGCAGGAGTGGCCCCCACTTTACACCCACCGCTACTGCTCATTTGCTTCCCACAGATCTGGGGAAACTCAACACTCTCTGCATGATCGGATCTGTGGCTTTCCCTCCAAGCCCACCGCCCTCAGGGGCACAAAACCAAAATGCCTCCTCTTATAAGCGTTTGATCAGTTTTGTAAATCACCAGTGCCTACTGGCCGATAACCACACTGGGTGTGTCTGACCAATACCCACTGTTTATCCCTATAAACCCATTGATTCAAGAGCAATTCTTAGTGCTGAGACAGAATTAGATCCAAGTTTGGCATTGCTCCAGGGAGTGAAGAAGTTCTGAGATGTGGACCATATTGAGTAAGATATGCATCTACGTGTGATGTCTGCCCTTTCCACTCCAAAAGCAGAGAGAAATCCAACATGCTTTTCTGTCCCAGAGAATGAAGACATCCAATGAGACCGCCCTCGGTGGAAGCTCAGCTCCTTCTCAAGGCAACGGCTGGGAGGGGAGGGGTGGATCTGAACACTTCTGACCCTGTGCCCACTCCTGCTGACTTAGGCAGGGACAAGCAAGTGTCAGGGTTTGGAGGGGGACTGGAGCGGGAGGAAGGAGATCAGCAAATGTGCAGGAAATGACACAGCCTTCTGCTAGGGAGAGGGCAGAGGGAGCCATCCCCTTCTATTTATGATCTTCTGAATGAATTCTAAAAAATAAAAATAAATAAAACTGTTACTTTTCCTGTCTGTGCAGTCACCCCACCATCTACCCTCCTCTCCCACTTTTGACATGTGAGTGAGACCAGGAACACCGGGAGCCTTCTCATCCAGGCAGCCATCTGTCCACACTTGCCTGGGAGCTGAATCTGCCAACTCCCACTCTGGGACTCTTGGGAGAGGCAAGATAAGATGTGCTCTGATAAAGCCTGCAGCCTCAGCTGACATGGTGGATCTGGGAGGCTGGGTCCATGGGAAATTGTTCCTTCAGGAGGCAGATCTAGCTCTCTCTCTCTCTGTCTGGAGGTGTTGACATCATAAAAAAAAATGGTGGAATGGGGTAGGAAAAGGGAAACAGGGACAAGCCAAAGGCTTTAAGGGGGTACAGCTGCAAATACAATCTGATTGGGGTCAGTTTTCCTCCGCATATGCCCTCACTGGTGCCTCTCTGCAGAATTCCAGATCCAGTCTCCATGCCCAGGGGCTTTGTGGTGCTGGGAATGTGGTAGCAAGGTCATTGATTTGGAGCCAAACTTCTTGCTGGAAGTTCGCTATGAGTTTGGAGAATCTGATCATTTTCTCACCCCCCCGGAGTAGCTCCAGACTTTTAAAGGAGTCGAGGGAATTAATGCATAGAAACCCCCAGTGACAGAGGGGTTCAGCGAGCTCCATTTTCACTCCTAACTTTTTCTTTGCTGAGGGAAGTCTGACCTCTGCAAACCCTACTTTTGCACAAGAGATATTCATTTGACCGCCCCTGGGGATGTTCACAGGGTACACAAAGGTGTCTGAGCTACTCAGGCAGAGCAGGATGGAGACACGCACATTGTGCTGAGCTGATCGTAAATCTGAATGAAATAATTATGTAAAGTATTCAAGAGCAATTCCGCAGGAAGATGCCTCATCTGCCTTGATGGGCTTCTCAATTACTCATTTTTAGTATTGCATTATACAGTTCTCTGGCAATAATTATTAAACATTTCGACTGCACTGTGATATAAAACTTAAAAGGCTGATTTATTTCCTAGGCATTAGGCCACCTAGTATAAAATTTCCTGTTTATGTGGTTCTGTTTGTTTAAACCTATTTCTCAGAGTGACTTTCTAGCACTGAGTAGAAACTGATGCCGCCTCCACACGTGAAAGATGGAGGGTGAGTGAGGCGGCTCCAGCTATCTGGTCCTGTGTGGTGGGAGCCCAGGCTCCCCGCTTGCTAGTCCCTGCCTCTGGACCTGTAAAGAGGGAGCTATTCCCACTTCACATGGTCATTGAGATAGTTATGTGAAATAAATACGAAGTGTTGAGAGCCCTGTGAGGTATGTCCCACTAAACACTGGATTCTATGGCTCGGACTCCTTGGCTTTTACACTCAGCGAATGAGATTCTTCCCAGAACATGAAGATCAATCCCTTGCCAGGCTTCAGGCACTGAGGGCNCTGACAGAGCTTAGCCATGGGAGGTAACTGGGTCCTCCAGGCACTCAGGCAGGCAAATGAAGCCAGCTCAGGACACAGAGGTCTAGAGAGGAGGGTTGTGGCGGTGCACCGTAGGATTTGCTGAAGAAGGAGGAGGTAGGATCACCAGAGGTGAGGAACTTTATCAAGGTCATTCAGTTACCACAGTTACCAAAAAAGTCTGATCCAAGTCTGCACATCTCCACCGCCTGAATTCTCCCTCCCCCACCCCAGGCTTCCTCTGAGGATGCCAAGAGGCGTATCTCACCTGGTTGGAAGGAGAATTCTTCCAGACTTTTCTAGAGAATGATCTTTTATTATCTTCTCAAGGATTTCCCGCCCCTGGTAATTAACTTCATCTCTACGCTGTTAGGCACCTTCCAGTCCTCATGCACAGTCTTCTTTTTCCAGAGCCACACTGAGTGATCTAGAAGGGGATGGAGAGATGTGTCAATGGTTAAGAACACTGGTTGCTCTTCCAGAGGACCTGAGTTCGATTTCCAGCACCCACATGGCTGCTAGCTCATCCAACACCTTTGTCTGGCCTTCATAAGCAACACACACACACACACACACACACACACACACACACACACACACAAAATTAAAACATAAGTAAATAAAACTAAAATGAAAAGAAATATCAGGAGGTGACCACTATACCCCTACATACATGCACACACACCTGCCCCAGGTCCAAAGGAGCTGCCCATTGTGCTCAAGGCTCCCCAGCTGCACTGGATTTAGGGGTGGGCCAGCATGGGTGGTGCCCTGGATACCAGGCTGCACAGAGCAGAACGTGGCTGGAAATGTACTGAGATGGGGAAAANGGTCTTTCCCAGAATTGTTGCCAGCTAACATGACAGAAGAATGGTAATGGCAGTATTTATGATGATAATACAAGGTGATTCTAACACACACAGTGATGGCTTTGTGCCAGGGACCTCTTAGTGACTTTGTTGATTGATTCATTAAAACCCTTCCAGGCAGCAGAAGGGGACACTGTCATTGCCATCCATGTACCACCCTACAGAAAAGAGACTCACTCAGTCCAGGAAAGTTATGCTGACAATGAACAGGGCTGCTGGGTTCTGTCAGATCATCCACCTACACCCCTGTCTGCTGGCAGAAGCAGCATCCCCCATCTCCCCTCCACCACCCCCCACCAACCCCATCCCCAGCAGAGCTCTCCAGTGTTAAGAATTGGTACAGGCACTGCCTCCAGGCCTCTGAGGTGTATGTAGTGCATGGGTCAGAGCCAGGCTTATGCTTGGGGGCATAAGAAGTATTGCTGAGCCTACAGTCTTTCCAGATTCCTTCTCCCACGCAGCACTCAGGCTCTTCCTCCAAGTGAATGTTGGGCAAATATTTAGAGAACATCACTGGGAAAGGAGGCCAAGTGACTAGTCTGCCCAGTGCACCCACATGTCTTGGTCCAGCCCTGCTCCCGAGTCTGGCCTGCTGTGTTGGCTCCCTTGTGTACAGCAACCCACACAGCAAAGAAGACTGATTTAATCTGTCTTTAATGGGAACATGAGCTGGTGGCTCTGGGAATGAGCCCTTGGTGGATTCGGAGGCTGTGTGCCCAGGCTGGGGTTTCAGAGGGGCCACCACAGACTGTGCCTGTGGCTGAATCACCTCCTGCCAGATCCCTGAGTGCTTCTTGGGTGTAGAAGCAAGATAACCCCTCTGGAGATGATAAAATAAAGCAGGGAAAATAGGAAAGACGAACAAAACAAAGACAATCTGTTTGAAGATGTTCTAGTGAAAGGGGGGATTTCCGGTGACTTTGTAGAGGAGACAGAGGCCTGAATCTTTACAGCCCAGCCGAGGGACCCCATAACATCAGGTGTGATGGTGCACACTTGTCCTGCAAGTATTCAGGAGGTGAGGCATGCGGATCTTGAGTTTGAGGTCAGTTTGAGCTCCATAGTAGGTTTTGAGAGCAGCCTGTGCTACATGCAGAGACCCTGTCTCAGGAAAAAAAAAGAGAGAGAGAGAGAGGGTTGTCTATCCAAAGCCAACAGCACAAACCTTCAGACTGTGTTCCTGATGGGTTTGGAAGAGCTTGTGAAAGTGTTGAGGTTCCTAGCACAAGCACAAAACAAACACAGCTTGTTACAGATTTCCAAGTGCAGATGGAGAAAAAGCTACAGGGAAACAAATGAAACTTTTGAAACAGTGGGGGTTATGTCTCCTTTACTTCTCTGTCTGCATAAACTTTTCCATAAAGATCTTACTTTTTGGAGCTATACCAGCACCATCTTTAATTTTAAGAAATCTACTTTGAAAGCTCCTTCATAAAAGACAGAAGTATCTGTTTTTCCTCCCATGATTTTCAAACAAAAACAAAAAACAAGCAATAACAAATCTCTTGTACTGAGGGCTGGAACAGTGGTTCAGCAGTTAAGAGCACTGGCTGCTCTTGCAGAGGACCTGGGTTCCTTTCCCAGCACCCATGTGGTGCTTGACAACCTTCTGTCGTGCCAGGAGATCTAGCACTCTCTTCTAATCTCTGAGGGAACTGCACATGTATGGTGCACAGACATACATGCAGGCAAAACACTCATACACATAAAAATAAAACAAAAATAAACCTTAGAAAGGCTCCCATGATAAACTAGACATAGGTAATTTGATGGATGCGATTATTTTCTTTTCTTTCTTTTTTCTTTTTCTTTTTGTTTTTCGAGACAGGGTTTCTCTGTGTAGCTTTGGCGCCTTTCCTGGAACTCACTCGGTAGCCCAGGCTGGCCTAGAACTCACAGAGACCCGCCTGCCTCTGCCTCCCAAGTGCTGGGATTAAAGGCGTGCGCGACCACCACCCGGCGGATGCGATTATTTTCTTTGGGTTCTCTCAAATTTGATCCTAGGCAGACTCAACAGCAATAACCTACATTCATTTCACCTGCAGAAAAACTAATGATATAAAATGTAGCCATTAAGGATAATCACAGTAGTCTCAAATTATAAACAACATATGCTCAACATTTCTTAGTTGAATGACTAAAGTGGACTATGTTTCAGCCATGAACTATTTTATCAAGATGATATGTTGAATGGAAAAGAAAGATGCTTATGATATATTGTAGATTGAAAGAGTGGATTACAAGATAAGTGAAAGGCAGGTTATGAGATAGGAATACAGTTATACAGGAATAGGTTATACAGTATAGTCCTGCATTCTAGAAATGCATAAATGTGTATGTGTGTATGTATGTATATGTGTGTGTGTTCTGAAAAGATATACACAAAAATGTCAGTAACTGTTGTGAGTTGATACAATCACAAGTAATGTCTTTTCCCCTCTTCTCTGCCTTCTGATTTTCCTCTAATGAACTAATGCTGCTAACGCAGTAATAATAAGTAATAATAAGTGGTCTTGTTAAATAAAAACACAGGGCCAGAAATAGGGTGAAAATCTGACAGAGATCAGAGGAATGAGGAACAGCCACCAGCCTCACCTCACCAACGCCGCTGCTTCCAAAAGAATGTGTGATTTCCTATATCTCCACGTCTATATCCCTTTCGGTTCTGTTCTCCTCTTGGCTCAGCCTAGCTACATCACTTCCTGTCTGTCTGTACAGACTTCTAGAATTCTATGGTTGATGTTGGGATTAAAGGGGTGTGTCTCCTTGACTGTTTTGTCTGCTTGATTCTTTCTAGTGTGACCTGGAACTCACAGGGATCCAGACAGACCCTGCTTGCTAGGTGATAGGATTAAGGGCGTGTGCTAACATTGCAAGGCTAGTGGCTGACCTTGTTCCTCTGATCCTCAGATAAATTTTATTGGGAGACATAGATAAAATACCACCACAATAAGGGTCATTCCTGCTTCTATTTAGGATGTCTTTGGGGATGGTCAACTCCTAGTGTTGAGGGAATCCCTGCTCTTGGAGATGTGGAGCACACCTGGTTAGGAAAAGGGTGCTCACCATGAAAATGGAGTTACAGGGCTGGAGAGGTGGCTTAGAGGTTAAGAGCACTGGCTGTTCTTCCGGAGGTCCTGAGTTCAACTCCCAGCAACCACATAGTGGCTCACAACCATCTCTAGTGAGGTCTGATGCCTTCTTCTGGCATAAAGTTGTACATGCAGGTAGAGCAGTCATATACACAAATAAGTAATAAAATCTTTTTTTAAAAAGGAGTTACAATAAACTAAGAGCATATGTGTTTAGATGGTTTGTGAAAACTATTTCAAGCCAAGCAAGACGGGTGATATTATTTGCATTTTGCTGGAACACCCATGAGCATTCCAGCGTCTTAGCCCAAGTCGTCCACCTAGAAAGTGGTAGAGCTGTGTTTGATTCCAACCTCACCTGACTCAAAAAACACTGACTCATATAGTTTCTGCCTACTCACCCCTCCTTTGTCCAAAGAGGACATGTTGGAGGTGGGTGTCATGGCACTTCTTGCCTCCTTTCCATTCCTCTTCTATAGCAGTCTGTGCCCCCTACGCTCCCAGACTCAGCAATTCACATATAGAAATTCTAATGCCTTGTCCTCATGTCTTATGACTCAGTTCACTCACAACACAGACCAATAAAGACTTAAGGACCATCTGCTGAAGCAGCCACTGTCACCATTTGGGGATTATCATACCACTGTCCCCAGCAGGCACCCATCATCATGATGGCCCAGCATGGATCACCGGGCTCTGCATTGTCCTCTTAATCACACCTCGGGCTCCCTGCAGAAGCCATTCTTGGTCACAGAGTCCACTTTTCTAACCTTCTTGCCAACTGTGCCCCAAGTCCATGTCCCTAGGGCCAGTTTCCTGCTCATTTATCCGATGCCTCCCCAGTTATCTTACAGGAGTGACTACTCTCCCTAAACTCTATGGTGGGGGCCCTGCTTCCCTAATGCAGGAGTCCATTATGTCACCAAGATGGACATTTGAATGGCAGTCACCTAAGCGTGCTGTTACATGGCCTACTCACCTGTTTGAATACTTGTGACTTCATCTGGGCTCTTGAACGAAGCACCTCTCAAGGCTGTGCTTGCTGGACTAGGAACGTGGTGTGAGAAGTCAGGATAAAGAATCCAGGTCAGAGTTGAGGAACGGGACCAGGGTTAGACTTGGGAAACAAGTATTATGTATTTAGTATGGAAAGAAAGATAAATAGGATGAGAGTACACCTTGAGAATAAAAGTAGGTCATGTTTGACATTTCAGAAGGACATGGTGTTGTTATTAATGTTAGCGGTTACCATTACCGAAAGGGTCACAAGGCATGACAAAATCCAGTATCAGAGCTTTATTAGAAAGTGGGGGGGGGAAGAG
>LZPO01027573.1:121431-133931 GCA_001675575.1 Neotoma lepida
AAAGAGAGTAGCTCGCTGTGGAATGTCTGAGACAGCATCAGAACAAGGATGCTCATTGGAAAGTGGAGCATCACACAGGTTTAAAGAAGCTAGTTCTCGAAGAAGATACAACAATCTTTCTATGTATTTGACCACAGAGCAGGCTAAAATGTCAAGGAAAAGCCAAACCCCTATTATAGCTGGAGACTTCAACACACCTCTAACAGGTGTGAATGGATCCAGGAAGCTGGGGAAAGAGTAGCAGGAACTTAGTTGAATTTAACAGCATCATCAGCTGCTAACTGGCATCTTGGACCACTTCACCTGTTAACAGAACATCCTGGACCANTTCACCTGCTAACTGGCATCCTTGACCACTTCACCTGTTAACAGAACATCCTGGACCACTTCACCTGCTAACTGGTACCCTTGACCACTTCACCTGTTAACAGTACAATCCACGTTCTTAGGTTTATGTGGTACATTTGCCAAGCTAGAGCACACCCCGAACCCCCAAACAAGCTTTCACTAATTTAAAAGAACAAGCATCACACAATGCACCTTCTTAGTCTACACAAGAATTAAGCAGGAAGTCAATATCAGAAAGTTTGATATTTCTAAAACACTTGGAGAGTAAATAGCCCATTTCTAAGAAGAACTTTAAATACTTCAAATAAATGAACAGGAAAACACAGCTTACTGAAATATGTGTGATNTTATAAAAAACAGTGCTTGGAGGGAAATTTATAGCACTGAATGATCTTTTCCAATAAAGATCTAAAACTCAGTGGTCTGAGGTTTTACCTTAAGAAACTAGAAATAGTATAGCAAATGAAATCTTGAACATTCTCAAAAACAAAAGAAGTCATTTTTTTAAAGTAGTAGAAATCAATGAAATTGAAAATATGGGATCAGTAGAGAAAGATAACGAGACCAAAATCTCGTTGTTCCTTTTTAAAGATTAATAAATTGAATAGCCTTCAGCCAGTCTGAGAAAGAAAAGACATCAATTACTGAAGTAGAAACTAAAGAATGGNCATCACTACATATCCAAGAGTTACAAATATTTTAAATAAATAATGTGAACAACTCTTATGACCACAAATTTTATAACCTAGATTTAAACCATCCAATTCCTTAAAAATTATAATCTTCCAAAAGTCTTATCAGAATAGACCTATGTCTATTGAAGAGATCAAATCAATAATTAATAATCTCTCAAAACAGTAAACACCAAACCTAGACACAGTCACTAGTGAATATTTTCAAAAGGTTTAGGAAGAAATTACACCAAATCTATAGGCTCTTTCAGATGATAGAAGCAGTGGGGACACTTCCTAACTCGATCTATTAAGAAACTGTTACTTTATTAACAAAACCAAAGATATTACACAAAAGAAAACTACAGATCAATAGCTCTTGAGAATATAGATTTAAAACTCTCAACAGAAAAGCNATTAGTAATCCTACTTGGCTGAAAGGCTACAAACTAGAACAGTTACCAGAATAGAAAGATATCCCTACAGGCACAATAGTGGCATCTTAGAGGTAAACAATAGCTGTCTTATTGGACGTAAGGCCCACTCAGTAGGAGGGAATTCTTGCCTGGAACCATAAAACTAGCCAACTACCCGGCTGGTGATGTCATGGACATATTATTCCCACTTTCCTAAAGAAATATAATTCCTAACTGCATTCTAAATACTTGTACCCACAGGTAAGTGTAGCTCCCAGCCCTCATCAAGGAAGCTTCTTTTTGCAGCAGATGGAGACCATNACAGAAGTTAACAACTGGTCAAAATGCAGAGAACGACTGACCATGAGATGCTCAACTCCAGTTGATGCATCTGCAACACAACCGCTATGCACAAGGTTCAGGGAAGACCATGGGAGAGAGAANAGAAGGAGTGTAAGAACCAAGAATCAGGATGTCTGCAGAGAGATGCTGTCTCCTACATATAACAAAGAAGCTGCACCCATTTCAACACTATGATTACCTAAAGAAGACCTGGGTAGGCTGGAGAGATGGCTCAGTGGTTAAGAGCATTAGCTGCTCTTCCAGAGGACCTGGGTTCAAATCCCAGCATCTATATGGCAGCTCACACCTGTTTGTAACTCCAGTTCCAGGGCTTAAAATAAAAAAAAGAAGAAGAAGACGACCTGGGTAATGATGTGCCAACGTGGATTGGGAAATTTCACCAGGCCCCAGCCCTGAATGAAGAACTGAAGGCAATTAATGGCTGCTGAGAGGGGGACTCTCCAGGGACAAGTTCCCTGATAGGTTACTCAATCCCAAGTGGTCAGCCCTAAACACATGTACATATAAACAGCACTGGATAGACGAGGTGATTGTGTTTATATATACCTATGTACATATAAAACCAGTAATAACGAAAGAATAAAATTGAGAGGGAGTTAGGAGGAGATATAGGAGGAGCTGAGGGGGAAGATGGAAGGTGGAAATGATATAATTCTTATATATGAAATTCTCAAAAAATAAATNTTAAAAACTCAACAAAATATAAAATTTAATACAAAAGTTTAAAAGAAAGAATTGTTCAATATGATATTGATATTGATATTGATAACTCAATATGAGTTATGTTGGCTAGTTTTATGTCAACTTGACACAAGTTATAGTCATCTGAAAGGAGGGAACCTAAGTTGAGAAAANGCCTCTGTAAGATCTGGCTGTAGACAGGCCTGCAGATATTTCCTTAATTAGTGGTTGACGTGGGAGGGCCCAGCCCATTGTGGGTGGTGNCATATCTGGGCTGGTGGTCCTGGGTTCTTTAAGAAGGCAGGCTAAGAAAGCTATGATGGGCAGGTGAGTCAGCAGAACCCCTCTGCATCAGCTCCTGCCTCCAGGTCCCTGCCCTGCCTGAGTTCCTGTTCTGACTTCCTTCAGTGATGAACAGTGATAGGCAAGTGTAAGCCAAATAAACCATTTCCACCTCAACTTGCTTTTGGTCATTCTGTTTCATCACAGCAGTAGCAACCCTAACCAAGATAGAAATTGGTACCAGGAACGTGTGGTATTGCTGTGACAGACCTGACCGTGTGTTTTGGGGAGGATTGTGGAAAGACTTTGGAATTTTGGGTTGGAAAAGCCATTGAGTGTTCAAGCTTTGGTGAGTTGTTCTGTGGGTGCTTGGAAGATAAGAATGTTGAAAGCAGCGGGACAGTAGTGGTTGCTCCCTTTTAATCCCAGCACTCGGGAGGCAGAGGCAGAGATAGGCAGATTTCTGTGAGTTCGAGGCTGGCCTGATCTACAAATCAAGTTCCACGACAGCCAGAGCTGTTACACAGAGAAACCCTGTCTTAAAAAAAAAAAAAAAAAAAAAAAGTGGTGAAGGCAATACAGATGATGGAGGCCTAGCTTATGAAGTTTCAGAGGAAAGTTTGAAAATCCCTTAATGATTCTATCAGTACAGTTTGCTATTTTGAGTTAAGAATTTGTGGTTCTGATTATCTGGGACTGAATCAACTGTGATTAAGAGATAGGCATCATCGAGGTGAAATGTTTCCTCAGGGTCAACACACCAAAACTGTGTTTTAGAGGCAGCCAAGTTTGTACCTCCTGCTGGCAGTTGAACTTGGTAATGTAATAGCCACCCAGGTGATACTGGTTTTGAAGGCACGAAGGGGGAAAGCAGCTGAGGCTTGGCATCAAATGGCAAGGTTAGAGAACCTAGGAGAGGCTATTGGTGAAAGGGAAGCGCAGTTGCAGCAGAAGACCTCAGCATTTTGGAGATGCTGGTACATGGGACAACGACCAAGAAAAGCACAGATGTGGAGTGGAACCAGCCAGGGCCTAGAAGATGAGCGATGTGTGCTGCAGAGGGGTGGAGCCAGAGAAGTGGCCCAATCCCTTTAGAGGAGCCCAGAACACTGTGAGTGGATCCCAGACATTGGACATTGATTTATTTACACAGTTGGGGTTTGGTTGTGCTTTGTTCGGATTACGACTGGGCCCTGGTTCTTCCTTTATGAAGTAAGAAAGTATTTAGTTTATTTTTGATTTTACAGGAGCCCAAGTTGAGAGACTTGAAACTTTTAAAGAGATTTTGGAGTTTTACAAAGACTTTGGATTTTAAAAGAGAGTTTGGGTATTTTAAAGACACTTTGAACTTTTAAATCTTTGAATTTTTAAAGACTGTTGCACTATTTTCAAAGTTGCACTATTTTATGTTGTGATGTTAATATTAATGTGTAGTCTTNAGCATGAACAAGAAAGAGAAGGTTATGGCTTAACACTGATGTCTTTATGTGTCAAGTTGACAAGGGTTCAGTCGTGCTGGCTAGTTTTATGTCAGCTTGACACAAGTTACAGTCATCTGAGAGGACAGTACTTTACCTGAGAAAATGCCTCTCTCAAATCTGGCTGTAGGCAGGCCTATAGAGCATTTTCATAATTTGTGATTAATGGGGGAGGGCCCAGTCCATTATAGGTGGTGCCACCCCTAGGCTGGTGGTCTTGGGTTCGATAAGAAAGCAGGCTGAGCAAGCTAATAAGCAACANTCCTCCATGGCCTCTGCATCAGGCTCTAGGTTCCTGCCTTGTTTGAGTTCCTGTCCTGACTTTCTTCAATGATGGACTATTGTCTTAGTTCGAGTTTCTATTGCTGTGATGAGACACCATGACCACAGCAACTGTTATAAAGAAAAACGTTTAACTGGAGGTAGCTTACAGTTTCAGAGGTTTAGTTCATTATCATTTTGGTAGGAAGCATGGTGGTGAGCAGGCAGACATTGTGCTGAAGTAGGAGCTGAGAGTTCTACATCTTGCCCTGCAGGCAGCAGGAGCAACTGTGTGCCCCATACTGGGTGTAGCTTGAGCATAAGAGACCAAGACTGCCCCCACAGTGACACACTTCCTCCAACAAGTCCACACCTACTCCAACAAGGCCATACCTCCTAATAGTGCCACTCCCTATGAGCTTATGGGGGNCAATTACATTTAAACTACCACAACTGTGATATGGAAATGTAAGCCAAATAAACCTTTTCCTCCCCAACTTGCTTTTGGCCACGGTGTTTCATCATAGCTAGTACCCCTGACTAAGCCAGGGGGTTGACACCTGGTAAGTTTCCCATGCTTCAGTAAATAACTTCCCACATGTGCTCATGCAAGCTTCTCTAATTAAACCCAGAGGACACACACACACCACACACCATGAAAGCAAGAGAGGTACTTGGAAAGAAAGATTTCTGTGGAAGAGGGATGAGAAATAAGAAAGGGTAAAAGGGGTTTAAATTAACTGAAAGTTATTATAAAAGCATATGAAACTGTCAAAAATTAAAAATAAGAAATAAAGATTAAAAAGACAATTGGATACAGTGGCTTTCACTAAAGACCCTTACAGACTTTAATTCTATAAGAGGGTTCTACAAGCAGGCAGAAGAACTGACTGACACAGTCTGGAGGGATGAGAATGGTTTGTATCTTGTTTGTAGTGTCCTTCAAAGTCACCAGGATTCTATTTGGGAGAATACGGAGAATATCAATTAGGTAGAAGACATAAGTAGAAGTTATTCGAGTGGGTAGTGCAGGAAGCTGGGTGACTTCTGTGTTTTGCTATGCTTCCTCCACAAGGGCTTTTTTAACACTTTAATCAAGTTCTAAAGCTGTAGCTCAACAAGGTTCAGTTTGCTCCAGAGACCCAACCCGAGCTATCCCCCACCCCCACCCCCGTCCTCCACATCTGAAGTAGGACAAGCACAGGTGATTGGGGGCAGTGAGCAGGATCATTACCTAGTGGCTGGTTCCTCCAAGTGCTGGCACAATGTCTGGGCCCAGAGAGCACAAATGTGCCAGATCTCTATAATCACATTGTGCTGGGGCTCTCTGCCAGGCACTATTCTGGGGCCTGGGGATCAAAGGCTGCTAATGCAAAATGATGGGCCTAGAAATAGAATCAAGAATCAACTCAGAATCCCCCGAGTTGCTCTCTCCACCCCACGAAGGACACTGCATTTTAATGTGTTTATTTTCCTCTGGTTTGCACAGATCATAGATGAAGAAGAGACCCAGTTTATGAGTAACTGCCCCGTGGCAGTCACTGAAAGCACCCCTCGGAGGAGGACAAGGATCCAGGTGTTTTGGATAGCGCCACCCACAGGGACCGGCTGTGTGATTCTGAAGTAAGTGAGCATGAACTCTTCACCCATCTTCCTGCAGTTATCAGAGACTTCCTGTGTGTCTGCAGGAAGAGGTGTGGCTTCTGGGGCATCAGACAAACACTTCTCTGGGTCTTGCATTTTCTCCATTCTAAATGCATGAGGAATCACATGTCTCTGTCTTCATCCAATGTGATAAGCCTTCCAGCCATTCTGTGCATTCATAGATAATGGTGCAAGGACTGATTATGAAAAACATAACCCAACCAGTGCATAATATAAGCCTGACTTCTCCATTTGGAATTAATTTTTTTTTCTTGTGATTCTAAGGACCCCTGTTAACTAATATCCTTAAACTGTGCTCTGCCTGACCTGATGCTCAATTGCAGCCTCCATTTGCCCAGGCTCTTCTTCACAGACCTTCCTTATCTTCCACCTCAGTTGGTAGCTGTTTCCCTAACACACACCAGGCCTTAGGTTGNATCTCCAGCACTGCACACACTGGGAACAGTACACACCTGCAGTCCCAGCACTCGGAGAAGAGGCAGGAGGATCAGATGCTCAAGGTTATCTTTAGCTACAAAGTAAGGTTTGAGGCCATCCTGGGCTACACAGACCAAGTCTCAAATAAAATAAAATTGCTGTCTGCCACCACTTCCCAGGCAGCCTCTGGGTGAGTTACCCCAGGGGGCAGCTTTCACCAGTTGGAATCATTTCCTCTGAAAGGCAACATTGTCTCAAAGCTATATCTCCAATTTATGAACCACAAAGTGATACTCTTTGAGATATAAACAGATGGGGAGGAAGACAATTATTCTGTAGTCAAATACATTTATTAGATGCTGTACACTGGATCTCCATCTTACAGACTGATAACATATTAGCATGGTTGAAGGCTTTGCAAAGTCCTACCAAAAACTAACAAACCAACCAACCTGTTTATCATTTCAGTGGCGTGTTCCAAATTTACTTGATTGGAAAGCCCCCTTTAAACATNTTTTCTCTTATGGCACCAGTTATTTGAAGTAGGTTTAAAGGCCCATTTTGATTGATGTTGACAAATGGTCATGAGTAGATGGCAGGGCTCCAGTCCAAGCATCCAAGGCATCATTTACTCTTTGGTTCAGTATGGTGGCAGGTGCTTATTGTAATCCTAGCACTTAGAAAGGAGAGCCAGGAAAGTCAGAAGTTCAAGGTCAGCCTCAACTACATAGAGAGATCCAAGTCACCCTTGGTCACATAAGACAAGTGACCCTGTCTCAAAAAATATGTGCATGATTTTTCATGGAGNGTGGGGGCTTGGACTTNCCTAGCTATGTCCCTGTCCTGAATCCCCCAAGGCCTTTTTTTGTGAATTTTCTTCATTTGGTAAATGTGGAATGTAGACCTGCACTGTGACTGATCCAGCCCACCTCCAANTAACAGGATCTCCCATGACTTCAGCTATGGCTAGCCAGTGGGAAAGAAACCCACAGAGGTCTCTGGCCTCCCTCCACCCACACAAAATTTCCTTCTTCCTTAGTTGAACACGAGTTCAACTTCCTTAGAGGAACACGAGTTCCTCTGACTTCTCAAGCTTGTCTCTTAGCACTTATTTACACCGATGGTCTAAAATCTTAAGCTGTAGGATTTTGAAAAATGAAATCTCATCTATAAATCACAATACTAAGCATGTAGTAGTTGAAATGTGGGCCTTGAGAAAATAACAAAAGACCACTGAGAACGAAGGCANTGNGTGCCACAGCTGGCTCTACCGCAGGGGAGTCAGTTGNCACCNCTGGCTTNCAGCAGAGATTGAAAGGCAGGAGGGGGAGGGGGAAAGCCTCTGCTGGTGTGNAGGGNAGGTGGGGTAGAAAGCTTCAGGTCCACTAAGCTGGGAGGCTGTTGCCATGGGGAAGCTGGTGGCAGGCTNACTGGAAGTAAAGCACCTCATACGGCTAGTGTGGAGGGTNCATTTGGCTTCTCTAATTGGTCCTAAATTGAGAGTAGGGAGGTAATGGGCAAGTGGAGACTTGGCNGTCAACAAGCAACTCCTGAGGTGCTGGCGTGGAGGTGGGGTGTCAGAATCCCACGATTCTTGTCACATNTAGTCTTTGTGTACATCCAGTCTCTCAGCCTGGAGACTAGATTCCAGGATTGACATTCTAGTACCCAGATCCCTAATCTGTGGTAGCCTGGTTGCTCCACAGAGCCTGGGACTCTAAAGAAGCTAGCTTGAAAAGAGCCCACTGGGTCACAAACCTCTCTGTTCTCAAAGCTCTCNTTCATCTGGCCCACATCCTTGGTTTTCTTTGCTTTCTTGTTTTCACAAAGCAGAGATATTTGATCTTCTGGTGGAATCCAGAAAGACATCCTCTGTTTACCCACTGACAGTCAACATAATGTGAATGGTCATTTTTCTGTTTTAACAATGAACATAGGTGGCTTGCTCATTCACTCCTTTGGCAAATGCAACTGAGCTCTTATTTGCCCACCCTTTTGGGATAGTCAGGTGTTGGAGGGTGTCAGCCCTGCACCATCTCACAGGTCAAAGGGGAAGGGAAAACAACCAGACAGTGTTTTCTGTGTGCCAGGAGCTCAGCTGCANATCCAGCTACCTGGCAGGCTTGGGCTAATTGATCTGCATGGCAAACTCCCACAGGAGNAGACAGGCTCCTGGAGCAAGGCAGCTTGAGAGTCTTTACTCTTCCTTTCTCCTGAAGGAATTATGGATAAGCCACAGTTCTTTGTTTAAAACCTTGCAATTCTATAGGTGAGATGTGAACACAGTCGCACTGTAAACTTCCAAGCAATACAAAAAAGAGTGAGATACAGAAAATATATATTAGAATACAGAAAAAGTGAAAAATCCTTGACATTCTCCCCGAAAATAATCCCAGCATTCCCCATGTGAAGGCAGCAATAGATATGAATTTGTGGGTGTGCTTTAAACTTGTATGGATTCACTTATATTCTGAAGGTTCATGGAGTACGCATAATGCCCTGAACTTGAATGGGTGCTCACTCAGTTGAGCTNATTAGAAGCATGTCTGTAACAGAATATATATGCATATTTACAGTTGATTCGTAAGCTACTGTAGGTAATCTGTGGTATGAAGATGCTAATTCCTCTCCAAGAAGTTCACATTTAGATTCTCTTAAGGTCTTTTTTGTTTTCCCTGTTACAAGCAATGATCTATAACGGACATCCCAGTACATTGCCTTTTTGAGTAAATACTCAAACTTTTATACACAGTAGGTGACAAAGCACAGGATGACAAGGAATGCACATTAATGATTTCCACAGGCACCATCATATTGTCCTCAAAAATAGTGACAGACATGCTCCCTGTGGGCAAAAGAGCCTGCATCCTTAACCTGTTTAGCTGTCCTTGACANTACAAATTTTAAGAGCCTTCTGTATGTGAGTTAAAGTAGTATCTCAGGTTAATTTACTTGTTACTATTGTACTATTAACGTAGTATCTATTCTAATTGTGTTGCTCCTGGGAAGGGCCAGTTCCTATGCTTGCCCATTTTTCTAATAATNTGCCTTTTGAAAGTGATTCTACATATTTACTTTTTGTTTTAAACCATATGTATACTTTAAAATACTTTCCTAAAGCCAGGAGTGGTGGCATATGCTTGTAATCCTAGTATTTGGGAACTGGAGGCAGAAATAGCAGAAGTTCAAAGTTTTCCATGGCTACATAATTACAGCTAGTCTGGGCTACATGAGATCCTGCCTGAAAAAAACAAGCAAATGAATGAATGAATGAATGAATGAATATATAAACAAAATACATTTTATATAGTTTATATATAAGGAGACAGACATTTCAAAAATATTTTATTTTATATTTAAATTATGTATTTATAATTTTTAACTTTTTTTATTTATTCTTCGTGTCTTTCACATCACACATCTCAATCCCATTCATTTCCAGTCCCTGTGTATCCACCCTCTGCCCTTGTGGACCCCTCCCCAATAAAATTTAAGAGAAAAAAAGAAAAGAAAAAAAAAGGGGGAATTTTGTCATAGAAGCTGTAGTGTGACATAGTGAGTCACACAGTAAACCCTTTTGTCCATATATCTTTACTTGTAAAGAATCATTGGTCTGGTTCGAAGCCTCTGGTTTCTGCTACACCATCGACGCTGGGCCCTCACTGAAACTCCTCTTGGTTATCCTGCTGTTGCCGTGTTGTGGAGATCTTGCAGCTTTGGGTCTGCAGAACCAGATCTTTCACATGCTCCAGCAGGTCACAGATGGGTGGATGTTGAGATCNGCCAACACATAACCCTGGTTCTGTGTCTGGGTAGTTGCAGGGTTGGTCAGTCTGCCAGCTCTCCCTTGTCCTCACCACCAGGGTGAGCGCTCCTGCATTGCCTTGGTGAGTTCACCCTTTGCAGTAATGAGTGGGGGAGGGTGGTTCTCCTGCTTTCAACATNTATAATTTATATTTAAAGTTGATCTTTATGCAATCTAGGCAGCAATATTCATTAAAAGTTTCAAACATTTATCTCTGCTTTACTTTTAACTTTATTCATTGGTATTTCATCGTTCAAATGTTTGAAATTTGGGGATGGGGAGATGACTCTACTAGGTGGTAGAGGGCGTACTGTGCAATTGTGAGGACTGGAGTTTGCATCTTCAGTACCCACATAAATGCTTTGTGGACAAGACAGCCCTGTGATAATTCCAGTACTCTGGAGGTATAGGCAGNGGCTCCCTGGAGCAAGCTGAGTAGCGACACCAATTAAATAGGCAAGGCCACCAAGAGACCCTGCCTCAATATATAAGGTTGAAAGAAACTGTGTAAGACACCTGATGTCAGCCTCTGGCCTTTACACATACACTTACACATGTACTCGGACTTGCACATACATTATACCCCCACATATGTGAATACTCATCTCTGTCTCTCTCTCTCTCTGTCTCTCTCTCTCTCTACATACATACAAATGCCAAAAATAAGCTTGACATTTTTTTAAAAAATTATGCATCTGTGCTTTCCCCTGGAAATTCCCCTGGAATTAGGTTTTACATCTTAGTCAAAAAATAACTTTCCTATATCCAATGTTATACATATATTTTATATTCATATTCTTAAGGATTTTAAANTAGGCTTAGACCTTTTGTCTTCCTAGAATTTCAGTTTGTTAATGACATGGTATTAGTGGGCCACACCAGAAAATGCATNGCCTGCTCAGCTCAAAATGAGNTACCAGAGGAAAGTTGAAGGCACAAAGGGAGTTAGGGGAGGATGAGAGGATATTAGCCCTCTGACAGGAGCTAAGGCCTTTGTTTAGAGGAGCAGCGAGCCTGAGGCAACCCCACAGAGACTCCAGCCCTATTGCTTTCCCACTGGGTTTCCTCCTTTGGCCGGACTCAGGCACAAAGTTCCTGGAGCCCATGTGAGTGGTCCATACAGAGCATCTGTCCAAGTGAAGTCCCGGGGTGAAGAGCTGGGCAGCAACTGGAGGCAGCAGCCCAGATGGGAATGAGAAAGCAGCCTTGTTAATAGAGTTAGCAGTGCCCCATCCATTTGTTGAATGGTGTATTCTTTTCCCGATGGCATGGATTGCTACTTTATGAAAAGCAAAATCTGTGCATTGCACTCCTGTTCAGCTGCTCCTTNTATCTTGTCTTCCCCCCATGAGTTCTGCACTGTTTTTAGCATAACTGTTTTGGTGACGAGTCATTGCTCATTCATCTTCTAAGCATTCCAAGTGTGCATGGTTATTCAAGCAGACTCATAACTCCAGGTGAATCATACAATAAGTGTGCTCTGCCCAATAAAACCTGATGGTGGAATTTTGAACGATGCTACACTGAATTAATCATTAATGTGGGGCAGGCCATCCTCCCTGCTATGTGTTCTCCAGTCAAAACCAGAGCATCTTCCTGCTTACCCAGGTCTCTTATCTTCCATAAAGTCTTGTGGGTTTTCTTTATTTAAGCTGTGCATTCTGGGCAGACTTTTCCCTCATGGACAACTTCAAATTTTGTTGCTCTTTGTAGCAGGCTTTCTTTTGGGCCACNGACCAGCTCCCAAATCATGATATGGAGACTTATTATTAATCATGAATGCTCAGCCTTATCCTATGCTTGTCTCACTAGCTTTCATAACTTAAATTAACCTGTTTCTCTTCATCTATGNTTTGCCTCAGGGCTTTTTACCTTCCTTTCATTCTGTATGTCCTACTCCATGTCTGTCTGTCTGGCAGGCAGCTGCCTAGCTGCCCCCGAGCACCTCCCTCTCTTTCTCCCTCATTTTCTCTTCCCTCTCATTCTCTCCTATTTATTCTCTTGGCCTGCCAGCCCCGCCCATCCCTCTCCTGCCCAGCTATTGGCCATTCAGCTTTTTATTAGACCAATCAGATGCCTTAGGCAAGCAAAGTGAAACAGCAACACATCTTTA
>LZPO01027573.1:138931-157399 GCA_001675575.1 Neotoma lepida
TAGAAACTGTGCACATGGTGACAGTGTGTGATTTACATTGAACAGCAAGGTTGGGAAGCTATGATATGGCTGAGGTAAAGCTTACTCGATAATGGCATAAGGCAATGAGGAGAACCATAAGCTTGTTTGTCATAAGACAAGGTGGCTTCACTTGGCTGGCTACGATCTCACCACAACACCAAGGAGTTAACATGAGAGATGGGGAGAACCAGCTCTGGCTACTGTGGCAGCTTGTTGTGAGAGCATTTGGGAACAGCAATGCCATGGCAACACAATTGGTTGAGAAAGCCCTGGATCCCCAGGACCAAACCATCCAACAGGTGGAATCCAGATGCTAGGAGTTCCTGGAAGGCCAGCTATGGCATGGCTCCAGCGGGGCGGACAGTCCATCGACAGCTTAGTTTCATTAGGCAGCTGGGAACCCAGGTGCAGGATCCAGCCCTCATGGGAGGAAGCTGGCAAGAACAAACCAGGAAATGCTGGCTACAGAGGACAGAGTGCCAAGCATGCAGCAAACTGAAACCCAGGTGGGAAATGAAAGCCGGGATCTCTAGACAGAGCCAACATCGTGCAGATCTGGCAGGTCACTGCAGAGGACAGCCCACAGAAGTATAGAGAAGCCTGTCTCACTTGTGTACCAGGACCCAGGACTGAAGCAGAGGGATGGATCCAGCCCTCTTCAACTAACGGAGAAGAGTTGTCANGATATACTATGGTCCNGGTCAGGTGGGATCCACCAAGGATGTTTGACCCTGTGAACTTCTTTGTTGTTGGTAAAGTTAGACTAACTACTTTAGGGCTGGAGATATGGCTTGGTGGATAAGGGTGTTTACTGCACAAGCATGAGGACCTGAGTTCTAATCCCAGCACACATGTGAAGAGCCAAGGTTGGCAGTGCACATCTATAACTTCAGTGTTGCTGGCGACAAAGACAAAGGGATTTCCATGATTTGCTGGTGCCAGCCTGGCTCCAACTTCAGTGAGAGATCCTGTCTCAGAGGAATATGGTAGAGATTGATAGAGCAGGACCCCTGACTCCTTCTCTGGCTTCCAGGCACATGGACACAGATATATACACCCGACACATTTGTGCACATACACCAAATTCACACACACACACACACACACACACACACACAAAGAAATAAGTAAATAATTTAAATTAACCATTTTAAAGTTATCAATTCAGTAGGATTTAATACATTTTCAATGTTGAAATCCTTACCAACTTTATCTATTTCTGAAATATTTCTATCATTCCAAAATNAATCCTTTTCCCATGGAGCAGTTTCTCCCCATACTCCTCTTCCCCAGCCAAGGACAGCTGCCTATCTGCATTCTGTCTCTGTGGGTGACTTCTCAATCTTTTACGTAATTGGAACCTTCCAGCATATGGCCTTTTCCGTCTGGCTTTTTTTGCTTGGTGTAATGTTCTGGGGGCTCGTCCATGTTGTTGTGTGTATCAGCACAGGCATNGCTACTCTCAGCAGTCACGGGACATTGATTCCAGGACCCTTGATAGACACCATGGTGTAAGGATACTCACCTCACACCCATTGGATAAAATGCTGCAGGGCTTACACTTAAGCTACATACTTAAATCCTCTCTAGATTATATATAATGTCTAGCACAGTGTAAATAGCTGTTAATACTGCATTGTTTAGGAATAACGACAACAGGAAATGTCTGTATGCATTCAGTATAGAGGTAACTGGTTTTAAATGTTTTTGATGCATGGTTGGTTGAGTCTGTGGTGGTGAGACCTTTGCAGGGCCAACTCTTCTTTCATNTAGCTGAAGCACATTCCATGGTGTTCATATACCACATTGATTTATTCCTGTGAACATTTTGACCTGAGATTATCAAAGGATACAAATGGAAGCATCAGGAAAGTACCAGTTACATACCTGTAACTCCTTTTTTTTTTAAAGCAGAAATACACATATACATAATCAGCATGTTTTCCCACACCTAAGCCTCAGTTTATCCCTAGGAAAGACAATCATGTCTCTTAGACAAGATTGAGAAAGGATAAATTGGTTGGTTGTACACCTATGATCATACATCACTCAGCACTGGGGATGTGTTCCAAGCANCATATGGTATGCATATACAAACTCTGACAGCTACAGCATCCCTATGTGATGTAATCTTCCAGGCCTACCAGCATCATATGTGTGCTCTTGTTAATGAGCCATAATTATGAAGTATATGACTCTACTGTGTCTTTCATGGTGATGAAGTAAGTGTGAAGCAGCCCGGCACATTTTCTCTTGTAACTAAAAATGTCCTGATTAGATCTTTTACCCTCNTATGTGACCCCAGTGTAACAATCACACATCCAGACATTGCTGGCTAGAGCAAAGGCTGAAGCTCACTGGACATACACTGATGCTTGAACAAGACAAGGTGAGACCCTCTGAGAACCGCCTTCCTCCAGCAACGCTCACCAGTAATCATTAACTACCAATCAGAAGTCGTTCCTGAATTATTTGCCTCCCTCCAAGCCTGCTTGCCACAGGGACTACCCAACTTGAGGCCAGTGAAGAAATGAAATGCCATAAGAGTGCCTCCCCGACTATGATTAATTATTGTGAGCTGACTTCACCTCTCCTTTTTCCATGGGCATTTCCCTAACAGTTCACGTTTAACATCCCCCAGAAGCCAGGAAATCAGGGGAGCAAGTGCTCCTTTATGCCTTAGCTCTGTGCTATTCATAAATGAAAATCATTGTTAATTTAGAGTTTGACAGCTGTGGTGCATTGGTAAGTCCACGGCAGCTGTCATCAGGACGCCAGCTTCTTTTCCAAACAGATGTTTAATTTGACTTTAGTGTGCCTGCCAGTTTCTTTCGGCAAAAGAGAAGGGGAAGCAGAAACAAAAGTCATCATTATATTCATCATTTGGTTTCATTTCAGGACATAAATGGAATGATTAACAATGACAGAAGAATTACTTTAATTACAGTTTTGGGTTCAGGACCAGTTAGCTATCATCTCCTGCATGGTCCAGAGTCCAGCTTTCATTTTCTTTAATTTCTTTTCTAAAGTGAGAGGCTGTTTTGTAGTAATTACACCCAGGCTCTGAGCAATATTCTCAGCTTCCCAGCAAAGCCTCCCAAAATGCAGGAGAAACTGGGGAGTGGTGAAGGAGGAANGAGAACTCAAGATGAATGCGACAGTGCTGCACTTGTCTTGTGGCTCTGGAGTCAGGACACGGTGGAGAATGGACAGAGCTCCCAGAACAGCAGCCAGGCCCCCCCAGGTTCATATGGTTGGGTAGCTGGCTTCATGCACTTTTGCAGTGTACAAATCAGCCACAGTGTATAAAATTCAGCACCTCTGTGGCTCCATGTAGAAACTGGATGTGTGAGGACCACTTGATCAGCGGGCTGTTTCCATCCACTATGCTTGGAGGACTCCCCCTCCGAACAAGCTGTGCTCCTTGGTAACCTACTTCCTAGGTCTGCTTTCTTTACCCTTGCTCTTGTGTGTGGCTTCAGTAGTCTCACTTAGATTTGGCCTTTATTCTTTGGTGTTTACAATGTCCCTGTGATACTGTGTGCAATGCCTCTGTCAGGGGCTTTAGAAACCCTGTAATAAAGGCAACAGCACACTGCTGCATATCTTACTTGTTTCTATGAACATTGAAATGGAAGACTCACCTTAGCTTCATCAGTCAATAACTTATATACGTTGTACTGAAAATATTCCCACCTCACATGGTTATTGTTGATTGTTAACTTGACAAGATCCAGAGTCACCCAAACCGCAAGCCTGAGCATATCTGTGTGGGAGTTTCTGCTTTGGAAAAACTGAGGATGGAAGACCTAACTTCAGTATAGGTGGCAACATCCCATGGGCTCGGGTCCCAGACAGAATGTAAAGTAGAAAGCAAGCTGAGCTCTGGCATTCATCTCTCTCTGCTTCCTGACTGTAGCATAAAGTGTTGCCTCAAGCTCCNGCCACCCCCACCCCCCACCAAGGTGAACTGCATCCTTGAACTGTGACCCCAAACAAACCCTTCCTTCCGTACACTGCTTTTGTTGTGTGTTTCCACACGACAATGAGAAAAGTACCAACATGCTACCCCAGGGCAACTTTGAGCCTTTCAGCAGACATCTTGGAGCCCAGTTCTGAAATCAAAGTCTGACTGAGGGATGATGTACAGCATCACTTGACTAATAGAGACAGCAGTGGATGCTCGGAACAGAGCCAAGAACATAGCAAATCTGACCCCAGAACTTCTGGCTCTTCGGAGTTTTAAGTAGAAAGTGATGATCCTCTGTGACTGTAGAAAGACCAGGCTTCTGCTGGGCTGACTTCTGAAGTATTCTGAAGGGACCTGTGAGAAGCCGTAACACAGAGTAAAAACCACGGACTGCTGCTATATAGCTCGGCCATGCACCTGAGTGCTGCTTCTCTGCCTCTGCTCCAGGTTTAAGCTTGACTGAACGCCGTCCCTTAATACCTGAACAACTAAGGCCAAATGGTGATGGCCAAGGGCATGTGACTGGAAGCTCAAAGCACTCCCAGGAGAACCCAGCTGTATACTTGCCGTAGGTCTGGCTGATGTCAGGGCCCAGAGGCCAGGCTTGCCCCTAGGGTATCTAGGTATCTCTCCTCTGCTCCTCACCTGACTCAAACTCTCTGGGCATCAAACTCTTTGGGTAAGCTTCTTCCCACAAAGAATGTCCCTGTTCAAGCCCCAGTTCCCCCAATTCTAGACCCAGTTTCCTTCTGGGTTAGTCTATTTATCTCTTTAAAAGGCGAGCTTCCAGAACTAAGATAGAACCCCGCCCCTACCACTTAGCACTGATACAGAGTGAGTCATTTTACTCTATAAAAATGTTACTTGCATACATTAATTATACAAACTAGTGGGATCCCATCTGATATTTCCATAAATGCATGTAGTATGTGTTTATCAAATCCAACCCCCCTTTCTCCTCCTCTCTTACCCTTCACACCCTTTTCAGTCTGTGCCAATCATTACACTGTTTTCAAGTTTGTTAGCTTTCGCACATTGTTCTTGTCTTTCTGTGTCTGGCTTATTTCTCTCTCTCAGCATAATGTTCTCCGTTTCTGCCTGCCTTGCTGCAAATGCTGGGATTCCACTCTTCTTTATGGCTGAATAGTACTCCATTGTGTAAACACACCACATTTCCTGTATCCATTCATCTCTTGATGGCCACCTAGGCTGACTGGTATCTTAGCTGTTGCCAATAGTGCTGCAGTCACAGAGAATGCACAGGTGTTTCTTCACTGTGCTGATTTTATTTCCTGCAGCTATATGCCCAGAAGTGGGACAGCAGTGCCATATGGTAGATATATTTCAGTGTTTGGGGAACCTCCATGCTGTTCATCATAGCAGCAGTAATGATCTCTACTCCATAAGGCTTTGTTTTGTCCACATCCTCTGGATGTGTTTACTTTTTTAACAGTAACCACTCTAACTAGACTTAGATGGTATCTCGTTAAAGCTTCTGTTATTGTTTGCTTCTGTTTTACATTTTTTCACTTATTATTGGTGTGTATATGTGTGCATGTGTGGGTGGGTGTCAGATAAGTGTGGAAGTGAGAAGACATGGGGGGTGGGGGGGTCTGCCCTCTTCTTCCACCATGTAGGTCCCCAGGGTTGAACTCAGCCTGTCAGGACTACCAGCTGTCACCTTTACCTGNTGAGCCACCTCACTGGCCCTGCCTTTGTTTTTGTTTTTGTCTAACGATGAGGCATGAAATTTGCTAGGCAGACCTCAAATTTGCAATCCCTCTGCCTCAGCCTCCCTAGTATCTGGGATTGTGGGCACATACCCAACTTAGTCTCTTCCTAATCGTAACTTGTATTTCCCAGATGGTTAATGATATTAAGCATGTTTTCATAGATTTATTGGTAATTTTTATTTCTTCTTTGGAGAAATATCTATTCAATCATTTGTCCATTTTTAACCAGATTACTTAACTTTTGTTATTTTTTATTTTCGTTCCTTTCATGTCAGGATATTAACCCATCAACACCGATAGTTAGCAAATATTCTCTCTCATCTTTTCTCTTTATTCTGCCAGTTGTTCTGTTTGCTGACCAGGAGGAATCCTTGCCAACTTGTGTTTCTGTTTTCTTTGCTTTGTGGGTCCTACCCATGAAACCATTACCATATATTGAAGTACACACACACACACACACACACACCTCACGCTCAAGTTTTCATCCATTATCTTCAGCTTCAGGTCTTATATCTAAGTCACTGTGTTGATTTTTCTACAGAGTGAGAGGCAGAGGTCAAGACTGAGTCACCTGCAGGGGTAGTTGGGTCTCCCAGGGACGTTTATGACAAGGCTGTCTTTCCTCCAGTGGGTTTGTTTGGTGTCTCTGAAGGGAATCAGTTGGCACCCGATGCTTAGGCCTATTTGGGGGTCTCTATTCTGCTCTGCTGGTCATTATGTTTTTGTGTAAATACCATGCTGTTTGGGTTATCTTTCTTGGCATTAGGCTTTGTAATGCCTCCAACTTTGTTCTTTTTGCCCAAGATTTAGCTTTTTGACATCTTTTATGTTTCTTTACAAATTTTAGGATTGTTTTGTCCAAATCTATGAATAATACCATTGTTTTTTTAAAAAGATTTATTTTATTTTATTTTATTTTATTTTATTTTATTTTATTTTATTTTGGGTTTTTTCGAGACAGGGTTTCTCTGTGTAGCTTTGCGCCTTTCCCTGGAACTCACTCGGTAGCCCAGGCTGGCCTCGAACTCACAGAGATCCGCCTGCCTCNACAGAGATCCGCCTGCCTCTGCCTCCCGAGTGCTGGGATTAAAGGAGTGCGCCACCACCGCCCGGCTAAAAAGATTTATTTTATTTTTAATTATGTGTACACGTGTGTGTGTGTGGAGGTATATGNTATGTGCACATGACTGCAGGTACCTGGGGAGACCAGAAGAGGGCATCAGATCCCCTGGAGCTGGAATTACCGGTGGTTGTGAGCCACCAGACCTAGGTGCTGACAATCAAACGTGGGTCCTCTACAAGAGCAACATGCACTTTTAACAGCTTCTCTGGCTCTGATTAATGATTTAGGGCACACAGCATGCCATGGAGAAGTCACAGAGCCTGCCTCTGTGGGCCATGGAAGAGTGAGACCCTAGAAGTTCACATAGAGTGCATATAGCAATGGGGACAGAGTGCTCACCATGTGGCTGTTCCTGCAGTGAGCATTGTGGCCACCATCAGAGGACAATGAGAGCTTCCTCAGGTATTATTGATAACAGCTTTGCCACTGGCAAGGTCCTCAGGTAGTGACAGCCCCTCCGGTGCTGAGGAGGCNNAAGCATTTAACCTCTGCCAGTCCAGTTTGAGGGCCCAGACTCTGCACAGGGAGAGAGAGCCACAGAAACTGGAGCACCCGGCCGGGATTCCCTCCCAGTCCTAACGGCAGNATGTGGTCAGACAAGGTGCAAGGCTAGCGGCTAGCGGTGCCAGGAACTGCGCAGGTGGGCGGTGGCAGGAACTGGGTTGTCTCTCCACCAGGGACAGTGCACAGCTGGAAACTGTACCCACTACCTGGCAAGTTCTTCTTGGCCCTCTTTGGGGTGCANACCCACAAGCAGGAAGATAGCTGAAGTNAGGGTTTTTCTTCTCCAGCTCCTTTGTCTGTAACTTGACCCAAGAGCAAAGCAACAGCCAGAACCACAGAGTGATTTAAGACTCTGGGTATGACCCTCTGGGAGGGAATGGGTGTGGAGCTAGCAGGAGCCATGTGGGCACATGCCTTCAATCTTGACTTTGCTTGGGCAATGCACAGCTAGCCATCCCCTTCATTTCAGAGGGCAAGAGGTCCAGTTTCCTGGTTCTTAAGGATAGCACTCTTCATTTCCCTCGGTTGCAAAACCCAGCCTCAAGGCACATAGCAGGGTTAGACTGTAATCACTCTTCTTGGCCAACTATGGGTATGCAAGGCAGCTTCCTCCTANAGGTCAGTACAGTAAAAGCTTATGGGCTTCCAGAGATGGGAATATGCAGAAGCTCCTGGCCTGGAAACAGCTCAAATTCAGTCAGTGGCTCCCTTCTCATAATGGTTCCTGGCTACAGCACCACAGAGGCTCAGTGGGAGATATTCTGAGACCCTTTTCCAAAGCCAGGTCTCCATGAGCTACAAGCTTATAAGAGCCTGCGATCTCCCAGCCACTGGGATTGCCAGTATCCACATGGCTACAGTTTGCTGAGCATTTGGTCCCTCTTACCCCTGCAAAGGGTGNGTCCCCCTCTGTTTGTCAGGGAGCCACACCCCTGAGTGTTTTTCCTCTCTCTCATCTCTCTATTTCTAGTGCTCCGCTCTCCTCTGGTCACGCCCCTGAGACTGAGGCTGCTCTCCTGTTATTTTGATCTTTGTGGCAGAGGCAGTGAGTTCTGGGTGCCCATATTCAACCATCTTGAATAGCCCCAGGCACTTGAAATTCCCAGTGCCTCAAATTATCCTCCTGTCATATGGAGATAGTGGCAGTAGCTGCCTCAGGAGTTGCTACCAGGGTCAGATGAGTTCTTGTATATAAATATTATCTGACAGAAACCAGGCACAAGGCCACATCACTGATGCCATTGCCATTGTGGTGATCATTTTATACCTAAAATAAGACAAAGATCATCATCATCTCTGAAGACAAAGANCTGCTTGTTTTGGTTTCTGGCATAAGTCTACATTGTGAAGGTGGCTGTAGAATTTCAAATAATGTCTAGGTGGGCTCTGACTGTAGCTTACTTAGTAGAGTGCTTATCCAGCATGGAGTAAGGCCTGGGTACAGTTCTCAGCATGGAATNGCTATGCTGGTATATGCCCATTGTTATGGGGAAACCACCAGAGATGACCACTCAGACTCAGTTTATAGTCCATTGAAAGTNTTTATTTCAGCCAGCTGGGACTACACTCAGGTGTTTAGAACCTATGTGTAGCCCCAAGTGTCCAGAACGTGGGGTTTTGGAAGGCAGAAACCACACCCTGGCATCTCGCTTTCTCTGGAGCTGCAGTGGGGGTTGAGGGCCAACTCCTTGCATTAACAAGCAATTTGACAGAAGCTAAGAGAAGTGGTTAGCTGGAGGTGGGGCTTACACAAGCAGGCAGTTTAACAGAAGCTAAGTTAGTTGGGCATCTTAACCTCAGGTTCCCAGAATAGAGTTGGGTAGTTTTCCATGGGATTCTCCATCAAGGCGATCAAATTCTAGTTCAACCTGAAATGGCCTCAGCAAGAATACAAGATGAAGGAACCTCTGCACTGTCTTTCCCTGTCACACACATAATGCCAGCACCTGGAAGACTGAGGCAGAAGGATCACAAGTTCAAGAGAGCAGCCTGAGTTACAAAGAGAGTTAAGAGCCAGCCTGGGCTACATAGCAAAATGCTGTTTCCTAAAAACAAAACCAAAAAGTTAGGCCTTGGTCTCACCTGGCCTCCCTTCCTTTTGTTCGGTCCTTGCCAGCTCCCATAGAGGATATGAAGTGTGCTTCCCTAGTTTGCTTTTGGTTGCTGTGATAAAACACTGACCAAAACCATCTTGAGAGAGGAATGGGTATATTTCAGCTTACAGTTACAGTCTGCCATGGAGGGGAAGCCAGGGAAGACCAAGGCACCGAAGGAACTGAGGCAGAGGCCATGGATGAATGAACACTGCTTACTGGATTGCTCTCCATGGCTTGCTCAGGCACCTTTTTATGTAACCCAGGACCACCAGCCCAGGGGTGGCCTCGCCCATGGTGAGCTGGGCCCTCCCACATCAAGCATTAGTTTTTTTTAAAAAGGCTCCACAGACATGTCTCTAGGTCAATCTGATGAGGGCAATTCTTCAACTGGGGTCTTTCTTCCTGTGACTCTAATTTGGGTTAAGTTGACAAAGACTAACCAGCACAGGTAATATAAAAAACATAAAATAGCAATGCTAAGTTTTAAAAAAAAAAAGTCAAGAGCAGAGAAAGTAAATGCTAAACTATAACATCAAGACAGGAAGAAAACCAAGCAATTGTCCGCAGCTCAGTTCTCATTCAACCTTTTCAAGAGCAGTATTTTATAGACTGCTGCATAGAATGGGAAACCATAGGTCACCAGTAATATGTCAATCAAAAAAAATGACTAGTTGGAAAGTTTATTATGTAACAGTGTCCATGCAGCCTCAAACCTGCCTTCAAAATGCTTTGTAACTACAAAATGAAAAGCGGAGATTTTAGGGTGGAGAAGTCTGGAAGATACCTGGAATGGGTCAAATCTAAATTTTAATCATGTGTCACCTGGTAGAATAGACATGCCTTCAAGAATAGTCCCACTAAGGATGCATAAACTGAACCTAATTATGAAGAAACACCAGGCAAGCAAGACATCTNGCAGAATGAATAGCATGCCATGCAAAGTTTCCTTCACAAAAGCCCAGGACAGACGAGGGGGCGGCTGTCAGTTGAAGGAGTCAAAAGAGACAGCATCCCAGTATCCCAGCAGTATCACCTGGATGGGAAGCCTTGGCTCCAACAGAACAGCTGTGGAAACTTGAAGAGATATGAGGATTAGTTGAATCCATGTTAACTGTCTAAATCTAATAGTTATAGTGTGGGGATGTAGGAGATTACCCTTGCTTTTAGAAAATAATATGGCTGGGGATAGAGTGCTTGTCTGGTATGCATGAATCCCTAGGTTTGAGCTCTGGCACCACACAAACTGCATGTGGTGGTGTGCGCCTGTAATCCCAGCCCTAGGGAAGTGGAAGGCGTGAAGATCAAGAGTGCAAGGTCATCCTTGATTACACGGTTCACTCTAAGGCCAGCTTGGGTTACATAAGGTCCATAAAGAAAGCCGGGAGAATAGGGGAAGGGGAGGAAAGAATGGGCTTGAGGTGACTAGGCAGCCTGTCAACCACTCACTCCCAAGTGCTTCAGCATGGGAGAGAGGGTTCTTTACTGCCCTTGTGCTTGAAGGTTTGTCTTAAGGTTCCAACCTTGAAGTTCTGTTAATAGCTGCATGAGAAGACATGGGGTTGTGCAGGCAGAAAGGATTTGCTGGGCCTGAGGGGCTATGCTGAGTTCATTGGTTTCTTCCCAAGGTACGGACTCAAAGCACCTCATCTCATGCCAGGCCCTGCCAGACACTAGGATGCTGATCAGAGTGGGATGCAACCAGGAACTCCCAGAGTGCTGGGAAAGCAGCCTCATGGGACAGCAGCCTCAGAGTGGCAGAAGCACAGAGCTAGGCTAGGCTGGCATCCATCTGGTGGGATCCAGAGGATACAACTTCTGAGGGATAAGGAGCAATGGCGACATGGGAAATGGAATGTGGGATTGGCCTTCTACCAGAGAAAGCCAAGGCCATTTGAGGATCTGCATGGAAGTCACAAAGGTGGAGCAGGAAGGAGTGGGGTGATGTGACGGGCAGTGCTGAAAGATTTGGCCAGGAGCAGGTCCTTAGTAAACTGTTTTGTTCTGTTTTGATTTGATTTGTTTACTTCTCTTCTGTTTTCCATCCCTTCCTTTGCCATAACATCCCTTCTCTGGGAATTGAGCAGGATGCTAGTCTAAACATTTAACAACAATAATAGTAAAAGCNAAAATGTGCACCAATGACCCAAAAATGAAAATACTATTGAGCCAATGAGAGGGCTGAGCAAGAAAGGGTACTTGCCATCAAGGCTGAGAACATGAGTTCCATTCCTGAAACCACATGGTAGATGGAGAGAACTGGCTTGTTCCTACTGGTTGCCCTCTGACCTCTACAAGTATTCCATAACATGTGTGTACCTGCTCATGCACATATGCTCACTTGTGTGTGCACACACAGATACACATACTTAAATGTACTTGTGCATGCACNTGAATAAAAATGTAATTGTTTTTAAAAATACTATTATTTCCTCACATTTACAGAAGAGGAAACTGAAGACACTTAGCTTGATAGCATCATGTCACTCATCAGTAGCAGGGCTGGGATGTCAAACCCTATAACCAAAGGTTTTAGTCTGCCACTGTGCCTGGGTGCATCTTTAATGAGGCTGACACCACAGGAAAATAGACTCAATAGTTCTATGATCACNANGGCAATANGGCAGGGGTTTGTAAACTGCTGTTGCATCTGCCATGCAGACTGCCTCCCTTACCCCATTCTCACTACTGTCAGTGCACTCTGTCCTCTGATAAGTGAGACTTACCACAGGGCTAGAGAAACCTGAAGCCTGGGCTGGATTAGGTGGGGGCTTTGCCCAGATTGTCTGTTGATATGACAGCTCATGGTGGAGGACACGAAGGCCACAAAGCATCAAATGGGAAAGGAACAAGTAAGTCCTCAGTGAAAGGAGACTGCAAAGCAAAAAACAACGCAAATTAAGTTCAAGGGGCAAAGTTCAGAATGGAAGCTGGACAAAATCAAAAGTACAAAATTTACAAAAGGCTCTTTAAACGTGACGTCCCNACAGGACACATTATCAGGCTGGAAGGGCAGCAAAGCGTTCACCAATCTGTACTGCTCCAGAGGACTCGGGTGAGCTTTTGGCAAACATTTAGTGAGCCACCTACTATGTGCCAGGTTTGAGCCAAGGATGGGAGAGGGAAAAGAAAGAACCTGGGCAGAATGTGGCTATTCACCTGACAACTTGAAATGCCACACCCATTTCCACAGCAGGTTGTGTTTCCATTTTCACACCATCCCCAGAAACACAGCCAGGAAGTGATAGGGAGTTATCAGCTAGGGACAGCTGAGGGAAGGGGCAGAGTTCCTCTCCAGGGTCCCTGCCTAGATCACTTCCAAGGTAACTTTTTTTGCAGACCCCAAGAATGAAGTCATTATTCCTCCACAGCCAGGGAAAGTCTCCCTTTCCACCACTCTCTGGTGGTCACTGAATGAGCCTGCTGCTCATCAAGCTGTCTAGGGGGGCCTGGAAACAAAGTTTGGACATTACAAGTGGACTCTGGGGTAACAGGTAAAAGTCATCAAGCTAGGTTCTACTCAGTGTGAGCCTGTTTTCATGCTGGACCTCTTGACTTGGTTTCCATGGGACTTTTGCTACCTCTCAGGTATTCCCTAAGGGGTTAGCATCACAGTTGTGGTGGAGAATTAAAGGCGATGGGATTTGAACAGGAGCAAAAAGATACAGAGGACAATCCAAGACAAACTAGGTTTGTCTCTACTTTGCCAAGCTTTGATGTGTTTTCTTTCATGATGGTCAGAATCCTCTGGGGACAGCATTTGCTATATTCACCCTGATGCTTTTGCCTAGTAGCTTCAGTTTGGGATGCTCCTGTCACTCAGAGGGCAGAAGAATGAGGGGCAGGTAGGGAAGACTCCTTGGGCTCCAGATCCACTGCACCTCCTCACAGCTAAATGACCTTGACCCATGACTGTGCCTTGATGCTTATTTTTAATCAGCAGGAGAAGGTAATTGCTGGCGTGATGTTGCGTGCTCCTAACACCAGCACTTGGGTTTTCTGGTAGGAAGATCAGGAGTCCAAGGTTATCCTTGGGAACATATCATTTTGAGGCTAGCCAGAGACACCTNGTGAGATCTTGTGTAAAAGGAGGAGGAGGAGAAAGGATATTCTGTTATAGGTGGAATAATTAAACAAGGGAATAATGATGCTTCTCGGCCCTGGTTGCACTTTAGAATCATCTGCCTTCATTTTAACCCCATCACTTCTCATTTCCAATGATTCCCTATCTCTGGAAATTCTGTTCTGAAATGATATTGGCATGGCATCCATCAGAACTCTATGAAATGATTCCATTGATAGGCCAGGGCTGAGAATTCTTAGGACACAGTGAGTACTCAGTGGCTGATAGTTATTGTTAAACTGTCTGATAATGATGCTGAATTGTGCGAGCTGACACTGACAAATTGTGAGACCCACCAGTGGACCCCAGCTACTGAGCAGTGCAGTATGGAAAGGCGTAGAGGTAAGAGAAAGCCCATAACTAACTCTCTAGTTGTAGAGGATAGAAGCCATGAGAATTAGAGAAAGAGGGGCAGATAACACCCTTCAAGCACTTACCTCATGGCAGGCAATTTCTACACTGGCTCAGCCTATGAGTGCTCGCAAAAGCACCATAAAGTAGACATTAAGCCCAATTTGAAGGGCAGGAAGGAAGCAGATTCCAAGAGACCAGTCACCTACTGCAGAGCCAGGGTCAAACTCCGTCTGCCTGGCCACAAAGGTGTATCATAGCACGTCTACTACTTTTGTGTTATAGTGTTGATAAAAATGAGTGATAAATTAATTGGGATTAGAATTTAGAAGTTTCACCCCTCAATCCATGTGCGTACATACTTAGTTCTCTTCTGCCTGCCATTCTACACGTGTCCGACTATCTAATCCTGTTACCCTGCATAGTTGTAAAATCAGATTTTTCCAACTTAAGCAAATACTTCCATTGATAAGCCAGCCATGAGGGTAAATTTTAATGTTCTGTTTTCATGAATAAAGTTAATAAAATTAGTATTAAGCTTTATAATATATCACAAATCCAAGAGAAATAGGACTGCTTGAAAGTATGCTAATAGCATCGGATTATTTAATGGAGATGAACCAACAATCCTAAACAGCAATACAGATAGAGGAAAACAAAATTAATGTGATTAAATGTACCCTGAGACTATTTATTCTGTTGGTTGTTAAAATTTAGTCAGCACTCAGACTGCAAAGAGACTTTGCAGCTGCGGCCCCAAAATAGCCAAGTCTCTCCTCAGCTGCAGCTAATTAATGTGATTTTCCTAATAACAGTTTCCTAATAGAAGACAGACAGTAGCAAACCAAAACAAGTTCATTTTCATGCTGATGAGGTCTAGCAACAACAACAAGAGCCCAAAGGGATCCAAGTGGAAATGTAGCTCACTGTAGGCTTCCAGGAGTTCCTCATGCACAGTTGACCTCCAGGGCTGGAAGTCTATCGCTCAAGTGAGAGCACACCAGGTAGCAACTGTGGCAGTGGCTCACAGTGGGATATGATATAGGCTCCAGGAGAAGAGTATTCTAGACAGTTGTCCCTTACACTGGACCTAGACCTGGCCCACACGTTCTCTTAATTTCCTTGTAGCCAAACTTTCTTTTGGGCCGTAGACTCCCAAATAATGACACGGAGACTTCTTATTAATTATGAAAGTCTGGCCTTGGCTTAAGCTTGTCCCACTAGCTCTTATAACTTAAATTAATCCATTTTGCCATGTGGCTCTTTATCTCTCCTCAGTAGCGTTTGTCTGTCTTACTCCCTGTCTGGCTCATGAAATTCACGTGCTTAGCTTCATCCCTGGAGTTCCTCTTTCTGCCCAGAAGTCCTGCCTAAACTCTCCTGCCTGGCTATTGGCTGTTCCTCCTTTTATTAAACCAATCACAATAACACATCTTCACACAGTGTAAACAAATATCCTGAACATTTCCTAGTCCTCCTCCTCTGAAAAATAAAGAATTCAAGTTGGCTAGTATGTACAGCCTCTCTGGGCATAGTTACCACACTGCAGACATGGCGAACATCCCTCGCATCCAGCCCATTGATGTCTTTGGCTCAGATATTGGGCAGTTATCTTAACCAGCTGCCACAAACTAGTTTCACCAAAACATGTTGCAAGTCAGAACAATTTACCCCTCTGCAAACTGGACTACATCTCCTAAGGATTTATTAACTTTTTCTGCTGACTATCCAGCACAATAGCATTGCAAACTGGGCCAGATGGTGACATTAGACCTCTGGCCACAAGGGCCTCCTGGGCTTCTCCAGCTCAGCTTGAACAGAAAAGAATCCAAGTTAGCTGAACCTTGAATTATAGATTTTTAAAAGTAGCTACATCAGCCCAAGGAAGCATGGTACATATTGATGCTTTTGGATGGAGGCACATTAAGTCTGAGCAGTCTCATTAGAACAAATTCACTACCAAATGGCCTCCTAAGATAACAATCCCACCAGCTCATTTTCTTGCAGTATATGATACCTTGCAAGAGAAACATTGACACAGAGCCCTCCAGAAATGCATTTCTCAATCTGATGGCAAAAAATGCATTTATTTGCAAACACAAAACAAACACTGACCAGGACACAGACCCTGTAATGAATTTGACCCTTGTATCTACCATGTGAAGGTATGTCCAGGAAGTCCATTGTGCTGCCCCCATGGAGGTGCTAATATGGTGGTATTCTTTTTCCCCTGCAGAAATGAGTAAACTGAGGCCTCCTCCATTTCTCTCCTTCTACCCTGTCTTCTACTGTAATTTCTCAGATCCCTTCTTCATGAAAATCTTAAGCTGTTCCCCAGGAACAAAAGCTCTGAAGCTCCCCACCCCCCACACCTTGCTCTGAGGCATACAGCAGGTGATGTATGTCCCATTACTTTGCAACATTATGATAGATCATTTTAAGATCTGTTGGGTTTTAATTTAGTTCTTACCCCTTGGAAGGATTTGCAGTACTGCAGCTTGTTTAACAAAATGGGAAGCCCTGGCACGCTTCCCAGGTCCCCATCACAAGCATTAGTGGTTTACCTTTTTTTTTTTTTTTAAATTCTGGTCTCTTGCATTCTACTATATATTGCAATAAATTCTCATTAATTTCTTCACATTTTCCATTAAGAAAACTAGAGCTCCGGGCATCTTCTCTGTCTTCCTCCCCCCCACCACCTCTTTTTATCCATCCCTTTATTCCTTCCTCTCCCCTGCCTTTCTTGTCTCTGAAAGGATTTTCTACAAGGACTAGAAAAATAAATAACCAGCCATACCCAGATTTTAAGGCTTTCATGGGATCTTATGTCGTTGGTCCAGAATCCTGTGGAGTCCCAATTGATGGTAGCTCACCTCTGATGAACTCGTGACATAAAGATTGGGTCAGGATGCAGACACTGAGAAGAGAGACATGGGACAAATCAAGGTTGAAAGAAGTAAAATACCCTGGGCAATCAGCAAGTGTTTTTCCCATAAAGAAAGCTCTGTCTTTAGCGTGCTGGTGGACAGGCCATCACCCTGTTGATTGTCAACACGGTGAAAGATTTTTTTAATTCAATCCCAAGAGCTCCTTTGGAGAACAATGGTTGCATCAGCCAAGCTGGTTGGCTTGGACAAAGCAAAGCAGATGTGAGTGGCCTTTCCACAGTGGAAAATGTTTCATGGCTCAGACCAGTCACTGTGCTGATATCCTGACACCCTGGGTGTGGCTCTGAGAATTGCTGAGGACCTTAAGCTTCTTGCCAGACCATGGATTATTGACAGACACTCAGAACTATTTGGTGGTTACAAACTCTGAATGGTAGTTAAGGTATAGTATTGAAAATACATCAGATGGACATATCTGAGATGGACACTCAGAGCCTCTTGAGTAGACACGATGCCAAGTGCTAGAAGGGCTGTAAAGGTATGCCAAACACCCACCCTCAAACACCTCAGATGTCACTCAGAAGTACAAAATATAAACACATAGAAAGTCAAAGCATAATGCAACTTAGTAAATCAAGTTGAGCAAACATCAGAGTACCAAATGCTAAGTGAACACTAAAGGTAGAAACTGTGTTCTAGGAGTCCAGGCATGGAGTAAGTTCACTCTGATGGTCCAGCTCAGTGATGAGGAGGTAGGAGGGATGATAGGATAGAAGAGAAAGATGTGAAGTCTTGGATTTGGGTGTCCCAAGACTAAGAGGGTGTGCTGGTTAGGTTGTTTGTTTTGTCATTTATACAATCTAGAGTCATGTGGAAGAAGGTAACCTTAATTGAGGAATTGCCTTCATCCAACTAGCCTGTAGGCAAGTCTGGGCATTTTTCTTGATTGATGACTGATTAAGGAGGGTCCATCCCACTATAGACAGTGCTACCTTAGACAGGTAGGTGGTCCTTGGTGGTATAAGAAAGCAGGCTGAGCAAGCCACAGAGAGCAAACCAGTAAGCAGTATTGTTTCACGGCCTCTGCTTCAGTTCTTGCTTCTAGGTTCCTGCCTGGTATATCCAATAGAAGAGGATGTAGCCTGGCTTCCCTTAATGATAGACAGTAACCTATAAGATGAGATAAACCTTCCCCAGACCCAGCTGCTTTTGATAAGTATTTTATCACAGTAATAAAAAGGCAAAACCAGAGTGGAGGGGCCGTATGGCACACACTCTACACACAGGGAGAAGCAGAACTGAGTTTATGGGAAGGGAGTATGTTAGTATGAAATTTTGCTCATGGCTTTGGAGGTTCAAGGACATAGCACTGGTGAAAGGCCCCTTGGGTATATAGAATAGTGATGACATCATAGTACGAGTGCATGGGAGTAGTAGAGATCGTATTGCAAATCAAGAAGTCAGAAAGATACTGGGAGCCCACGAGGACACTCTGAATCCCTTTGCAGGACATTACCCCCAACCATCTCCCATGAGGCACTGCTTCTTACCTTTGCAGGACATTACCCCCAACCATCTCCCATGAGGCACTGCTTCTTACCCTTGCAGGACATTACCCCCAACCATCTCCCATGAAGCACTGCTTCTTAAAGATTCCACCAC
>LZPO01027574.1:5322-21935 GCA_001675575.1 Neotoma lepida
TTATTTGGAACATGATTTGGAGGGTTAGTATTTACTTGTAACCCAAGCTTAAAGGTAGGATATAACTGAGACAATTTTCATAAGAGATTTATAAACCAGTAAAATCAAAGGATAGTATAGAATTCACTATTTATATAAATATGTAGTTCTGCTTGTCCCTTTCCCAATATGCACTAATCTGTAATTGGCCTCCGAGAGACAGCCAAGTCTTTGCTATTAATAAGGCTCAAATATCGTCTCAGCTTTACCAGCTGTGGGCTTGTGTTGTTAATTGAGTCTTTCCAAACATCAGTCTCATCAACAGCAAATAGAAATAAAACTATGAAAGAGGCAACAATCTTTCCTGCAGATGCCTGGGTGTGAACACATGTTGAATAGGCGTCTGTTGACAGCTGTTGATTCTGGTTGCATTTGTATTGATTCAGTGCTGAGCCGAGGATGAACATCACAACGTAGGTGAAGTCTGCGCCTTGTCTATGTGCTGCTTTGTTGCCCTACCATCTCCTAATGTTGGTACTTGCCTGGCTCACTCATCTGTCCATTTCTATACTTCACTCAACCTTCTCTTCTAGTTGAAGACTTTGTCCCATTCTGTGCTATCTTATGGGGACAGACCTCCAAGATGGAGCCCAACTAGGAGGACCAGAGTTTCTTTGAGGCTGCCAATGGCTTTTAATTTTTAAAATCATTTGTGTGTGTGTGTGTGTGTGTGTGTATGAATCCCAGCTCTCCACCCAAGTGCAGACTAATCCTGGGTATTGAACATTTGTTGAGGCATCTTTGCAAGTGCCATCTTGACCTTGTAGGAGAGGGTAACATAGACCTTGATTTAAAAAAAAATGAGGCAAAGCTCTTGTTTTGTGTTAACTATTTAGAGAATTCCAGAAAGACACTGACTTTCCTGAATCCAGCTTACTAATGTATTTTTTAAAAAAGGTAATATTTTCTTAAGGATGACTAGAGAGATGGCTCAGTGGTTAAGACTACTTACTGCTCTTGCAGAGGACTCTGGTTTGGTTCCCAGCATCCACATGGCAACAAATCATAAACTATAACTCCAGTCCCAGGAGATCTGTCACTCTCTTCTGTCTTCCAAGGGTATCACATGTATGCACAGACACACACACATACACACACACACACACACACACACACATACACACACATAGCGCACAGACATGTACAAAAGTAAAACACCCATACATGTAAAAATGAAATAAGTAAATATATTTTTAAAGTGTGTGCTTAGATGGATTTAATAGGGCAAAATAGCTCAGAGGTATTGAGCAGATATGGTGTACTACAAAATGTTCTAAATACTTTTATTTGATTCATCCTTATAGTAACCTTTTGAGGACAGCTTATCCCTGTTTATACATAAAGTTCAAGTGGTGGAAGCAATTTGTTCAGTGTTATATAAGCAATGATTTTCATACCTTCTGGCTCCAGAGCCTGTATACTTATCAGGTGTGCCAGGGGCTTGGATCACGGAGGCTGTAATTATCCATCAAAGAAAATCACAAATTTACTAATAGTCTCTATGATTTCAACAANGAAATGCTAGCTATGGTAGAGGAACATCAATCTCAGAAAAAAAGAATTTATATTTTGTTGGAATACCCTGTATTTAAAGGTTCTAGTTCACCATGTTCAGATAGCTCTCTAAGCTCCACATACTACAGAGGACTCCTTTTGCAGCAGGACTCCCTCTCTACCTTACCAGGATAGTGTCTCTAAGCCCGGATGCCTGACCTTTTTGGAAGATGATGTTGCACAAAAGCTCCCTGAAAACTCTGTATGACTCAGCACATAAGCTCCCCCCTTTCTTCCCATGGTCTCTGGGGTTTAAATTGGCTGGCGCGTCATCAAAGTTTGTCTGTCCTCAATCTGGTCCGCATATGTAAATTAGGTGGATTCCCTTCCTTGTTCATCCATCCTCCCTCCCCCCACTGACCTGGGCCACATAAATCAACCTGGGGCTTCAATAAACTGAGCTGTCTCACTGAAGCTGACTCCCAGAGAGTGTTTCCACCGAACTCACAACCTCAGCCTAAGCCGTAGAAGCCCTGCTCAGAGCAGCTTCTGCTTTCCTTTGTCCGTGTACCCTGGGGGCCAAGCGCGCATGAGAAAAAGGGAGAGCCCACAATATTTGAGCCCTGCTTTGCATATCTCTAATTATGGGATCTTTGCTCTCGGGTTCTTTCCTTATAAGGACAGTGAGAATACCTGTGTCTAACTTTCAAAGCTATTTCAGAAGTCAAGGAAACGTCATTCCTGCTTCCCTGCCCCCAGCCTCCTTGGGTTTGTTGAGAGGGCCAGGGAGCCAGACCAGGGCCATGACAGGCTCCTAGTAGCCCTACTAGAGACCAGGCCTCNGTTTTGGTTTACTGGAGCTGGCTGGAGCTAAGTAAGCAGTTCTTCAGAAGACCACAACATAGAGGTAATCAATCTGCAGGCACCCCATAGCCTCCACCCTGCTGCTGGAAAGTCATTAACCACTAGAACCACCTACCAATCCGATAACAATCTGTAAACTTTTTGTTTAAACCTACCAATCAGCCCCTAGACTAACCTCTCCTCCCTGGAATTCCCCTANCCCTGCTNAAAAGGAATATGCGTCTCTCAGGGTCACCATTTGCCACTTTTGTCAAATGGTTTGACCCCAACATGTTGGTAATTTTTAATAAATGTTCTTGCTATTTGCATAAGTGACTGGTGGTCTTTTATGGGACTTCTCACAGACTCTAACATTTATCTTTGCAACAGTCTCACTCTCTTTACACCAGGATCTGAAGTACTCATGGAGAAAGAAGCACCTCTGGGTGTTTGTGTGTGGGTGGGGTGGGGTATTAAACCCAGACCCTAACACATGCTAGACAAATATCTATGACTAAGCTATGCTCCAGCCAGCTTTCTGTTTACTTTTTGAAATGGAGTTTCAATAAGTTGTGCAGTTCCGCCTCGAGCTCATTTGGTAGCCACTGTAGGCCTTGAACTTATGGATTATTTTGCCCCTGCCTCCTGAATGGCCAGGTTGACAGGCCTAGGCTATAAGGCCAAGCCAAACCTCTTAATAAAACTTGGCTATGCTTGTCTTCAGCATTCCTTTTTGAAATGCACAAAGACAGACACCAGCTGATCTAAATAGGGGATTTGTTTTAGTTCTGCCCCAGTTGTATGGTGAGCTACACTGAGTGAGGGCTGAAGGAACTGCCTCAGTGTACCAGAGAATACAAGGTCACCATCAAAGTAGCAGGGCATAATGACCTGACCATCACTGTTTGCCCAACAGAGTTTTTATAAAAGAATCTAACTGAATGTTCTCAAATTAAACCNTGCCAACCTCCCCTACTTTGTCAAGTTTGGGAGAAAGTTCTCTTGGCTCAAAAGAACTGCNAAGGATAATGTCTGGTGTATTTATTCACTCAATTCTGTCTTTGAAGAAAAAAAAATTAAAATTTGGTGTCAAAGAGAAAAAAAACAAATCCCTTTAGAACTTAACCTCCAGTCAATTTTAGCCCACCTCAAACCTCTGAAGTGCTTAAATATGTTGTACAACAACCATTCATAAGGAATAAGATTAAATATGTTGTACAGCAACCATTCATAAGGAATAAGATTTAACAAGGTTATAACTAACTAATCTATGCCAGAGACCCACAATGAAAACAACAGTCACAGATTCCTACCTGCAACATAATCCAGGAGACTTTGGTTTCCATCAAAACCTAGCTGGTGTGCAAACGACTGTCTAAAAATGGCCTCTTGNATGANCTTTGCAGTAGCATTTAATCAGCTGTTGCAAAATCAACAAGGGTGAGACCAATGGCTAGGCAGGCATTTGAGGATTTGAGTAGGATATGAATGTTTCCTATGCCAAATGGTTCTCTGAACACTAGATAGAATCACACTAGCTTTAGAGACGGTGTGTAGGAAAGTGTCCCCTCAGGCATCACTGTCTCCCATGTATCTCTATTACTTAGTGAGCACTCCTGGTAAAACATGTGACAATGCAGAGCATGAAATNTCAAGGTCTGTATCAATGTGAGAAAGATCCCTGTGTTTTGAACTGGTCCGACTGTGTCCAAGGGATATCAAAGAGACCTTAATGAAGGAGAAGAAAACATGGAAAATGCTCTGTGGCAACCATGCTATGTAACTTTCTTTTGTACTATCAAGTAAAGTGGGTCACTTAAGCCCACCCATAGAGTACAAATGGGGGTCCAGAAAGCCTGTGTCAAATATTTAACAGGAACCAAATTGATGTTCGACTAAATAAACTATCTCCTTCCTCCCTCCCTCTCTCCTCCTTTTTTCTTTCTTCCTTCTCTCTTGTCTCTTCTACTTTGACAAAAAATAATAGTAAAACTTGAAAATAACCTTGATGGTGAGGTTCAGTTTTAGAATTCTTAAATTTCCCAAAGTTGTATTCTGGGACCTGGCCACTATCTTGAGTTGCCTTACCTTACCTCTCTGTTTACCATGAGGAACTATACTTACATGTGTGTACATGCCCTGATAGAAATAGCTCTATCCAAGCCCTAAAATTAGTCACATTTTGGGAAAATGTCAGCCTAGAGCAGTGCATGTTGGCAGCATTGGCCATCTTTAGGAGGACAAGTAGGCCGGACCTACACTCACATGTGGGTACTGTTTGGAGACTTTGTGAACAGGCAGTGATGGGGTCTGTCTTGTCTTAGTCTAAAAAGGCTGAGGNGTTTTAGCTCTGAGTAGCATAGTCACTTGACTGCTCAGGAATGAAGACNACACAGCCAGAGGTGTCAAAGCAAGANCTCCTAATTTGAATGGCCCACTAAGAGAAGCATGAATGAGGAGGCCTCTTTTGCTCATTGGTCNCCTTCTGCCTTGGTCTAATGGAAGAGCTGTCTATTTTGAATGGAACTATAGTGTTCTGTTTTTACTGTCATTCTCATCACACCATGTCGAGAATGACAGGAACTGGGGCATGTCACAGTTCAGGCTCATCCAGAGAATGTACACAAGTACCATTTTGAGCCCTTTTAAAACACTGATTTCATCTGAAACTATTTTTCAAAGCACCCACTCTCGTGAATGATCCTAGGCTATGCTAGCAAGAAATGTCCCAATAGCTGGCTGTCTCAGCTAAGCCCTTCAACCTTTATTCTACTTGGCCTTTACCAGCAGATAAGAATATGTGAGTATAACCTTTGTGTGTNTGCCCTTATGCAATATGCACAGACTTTTAAATAAAGGCCAGGCANGCATGACTCTAAAATCTAAGATGATGCATAATACAGCTAGCATTCCAACACTTAGAATCCTGTCTAAAAGACATATGCTATTGTTAGGTGGTAGAAGAAATCACTGGGCGAGTGTTCAATACAGAGTAAAAATTCTGGTGCACACATGGAAGGCATGAGCCAGGAATTCTCAAGAGCCCCCCACAAATGATGTCATTATGGTAGAAACAAGCACAAGGGAGAAAATTGGAGAATCACAGATTCATAAATAATGAAGTTAACGGGAACTCCTTGGGTTATAATTCAATTTTTTTTTTTGTCTCTTCAGAGGACAGCATCACATGACATAATCTCTTTTATACAATTAGGAAAAGAATGTTCTCCTCTTTCTTTCTAGAGCCATTACCCTCCAAGTCACAGTCAACTGAACACAATTAGGACAAAAGAAATGAAGCATCTATCATTGGTTAAAGTGAAAGCAGAGATAGGGCAGTGTGGGGTATAAGCTGGGGAGGAAGAATGGCAGTATGACTGCGTCTCAGTCACTGTGTGCCCAGGACAGACATTTAGCGTGAGACACAGGACAATGCAATAGAGCTGAAGTGACCAGGAGGGCAGTGTGAGAGAGATTTGGAGTTAGAGACCGAGAGTTACATTGTCCTACAATATTTAATTTAGTCATCAGATGTTTCAAAGCAATGTNTAAGTGGTAGTTGGTAAATTGACCTCAGTTAACACAGATAATAGTCTTTGATAATTCTAAAAGATAAAGTATTGGACGAGATACTGCTAATGGTTGAACACTTTGAACCATTGTGCTGGCNCTTCAAACTGTGTCATGTGGATGAGCTAAGAATGCACATATCCAGGTCATAAGGGATGGAGCTGTACATTTCATGAAGGAGAAAAAGAGAAAGATAATAGATGAATAGATAGATAGATAGATAGACAGATAGATAGATGATTGATAGATAACAGATATACATAGATTGATGATAGATGATTGATAGATGATGATGATAGATAGTAGACAGACTGATAGATAGATAGATAGATAGATAGATAGATAGATAGATAGATAGATAGATAGGGAAAGAATAGAGGCCACAAATTTCTCAGAGGAAATTTCCAAATTTAAGCAGTCCAATCCCACGTGGCCAATCACAGAAAATAGTACTTGATCTTCTCGAACAGCAGATGATGTGAAGCCCTGATAAGAAGCCCCTTGTTCTGACTAACCAGCTACCTCTGCCTTTGTGTCTGACAGGATCAGTGTCTGCAGACCACAGGCACAATGAAGACAGCCAGCTGTACTACAGAGTTAGGATGCCAGGGCCAACCACCAGATATAAAGGAACAATAGAAGAAAGAAGATGGGGAGAGGTGGGGCAAAGGAGAAAAGAAAGCATCTTTCTTTCCCAGTTTTGTCTCCGGTGCTTCCTGAAGCTTGCATCGCTCCACATATCCTAGTTGATTGAACTTAGGTTTGATGAGTACAGTGGACAAAATAAGAGTCCATTAATTATTACTTAAAACAGCATGTAATAATAATAATAAATTATTATAATAAATAATAAATAAATAATAAAAAACCCTTCTATTAATTAAACTACAATGCTATGTATATTGATTATAAAGTATGTATCCTTTAGAGATGCTAAAATGAAGGGAAAAATGTATCTTAGAATCAGTGTATTAGTCAGGATTCTCTAGAGTAGCAGAACTTAGAGGATGAATTTCTATCCATGCATCTATCTATTCAGCTATCTATATCTATATATGTAGATATATCTACATATATAGATATAGATATAAAGGGTATTTATTAGAATCACTTACAGGCTACTGTCCAACTAATCTAACAATGGTGGGCTATGAATGGAAAGTCCAAGAATCCAGAAGTTGCTCAGTCCACAACGCTGGATGTCTCAGCTGGTCTTCAGTAGACACTGGAATNCTGAAGAAGTAGGCTCTAATGCCAGTGAAGGAACAGACTTGCTAACAAGGTGAGAGCAAGCAGGGCAAGAGCAAAAGCTTCATTCTCCCATGTCCTTATAAAGGCTGCCAGCAGAAGGTGTGGCCCAGATGAGAGGTAGGTCTTCCTGCATCAAGATCCAGATCAAAAACGTGTGTCTTCCTAAAGGTCTGGGGTAGAAGTAGATTCACCCACTTCAAACCAAGCAAAAAATAATCTTTCACAGGTGTGCCCTCCATTTCTGGGTTGTAGTTCATTCCAGATGGAGTCACGTTGATGTGGTGATATTTTGTATATGATCTAACAAATAAAGCTTGCCTGAAGATCAGAGGGCAAAGCCAGCCACTAGTTAACCATGGAGGCCAGGCAGTGGTGGTACACGCCTTTAATCCCAGCACTTGGGATATCATGCCTTTGCTCTCAGTACTTGAGAGGCACACACCTTTAATCCCAGCATTAGGGATGTGGAGACGGAATGATATGGCCGGGCAGAGAAAGAAATATAAGGTTGGAAGAGAAAGGAGGTTTGTCTTTCCGCTGAGGAGTAGGTGAGGTGAGAGGTGGCTGTGGCTTGTTCCTTTGTCTCTCAGATCTTTCAGCATTTACCCCGATATCTGGCTCTGGGTTTTTATTAAGACCAATTAGGATTCACGATACACGTTGATGACCAAGACTAGTTATCATAATCAGTAAAGCCCTTCCTCCCAATAAAGAGGAGGTGGTATCANATCTGTACAAATTAGATTAGTACAAATTAGTGCCTTTCTAGAACTGTTCTCTAATATTTTCTGCCTAGCTTTGTTTGTATCTGCATTTCAACCATGAGATAGTGGTAAGAAATTGATGGACAGAAGTTGAGAGAGGTTGGGACTGTTTGCTTCCGGGCATCACTGTGAGGTGGCATCGAAGCTACTTCCTTCTTCTCCCCTAGGCAGTGCTTTGGTCTCTTAGTTTCTCCTCTGTCCTCTGTGTTAGGCCCAGGTTTCAGTAACAGACTGGGGCAGGAGGTGGTGGCCAATAGGCAGCAGACTGGCTTCCNAGGTTACTCGTCCTGGGTCACTTCACTTCTTGCTCAGCTTAACCATCGTCATGTATTTGTAAATGACTGTTCATTGAGTCGTCTGTTTCCTGCTGGAATGCTGGCTGATGCAAATATCAGCTTCACATGGTGGTGGGGAATGTGACGGAAATCATGGACTCCATGACATCCTCTAGAACCTGGCACACAGCAGTCACTCAAACTCTCTGGTTTTCTCTGTTTCTTAAGCATGTTAACCTCATTCCCCTCTTCAGGTTTTGCCCTGGAGTCCTCTCTTCCTTCAGTATTCTTGTCTCAAATCTTTGAAAAAATTCCTGCTTTGTCATTCAGATTACAAGTCACACATTTCTCAGAGGATACAATCCTAACCACCTAACCTGTTAATTGAATCACCCCTCTTGACTTATCTCTTTCTTTGGTGGACATTCTTTCTCTGTGACANTTTCTTGATACATACCCTCTTACATCCTATCTCTGACTAGACCTTAATCTTATTTTCTTCTTTTCTACTTCTTTGGTATCTCTTGAATCCTATGTCCAGAATGCAACTAGCACCTAGTAGGACTGCAGACTAAGCTCTCTGAGAAGTGGTTTCTAGGGTAGAGTTAGGAATGTCAAAGACTTCTTCCAAAGTAGCACCTATGGAAGACAGAAGAAAGCAGACTTGACAGGGAGAGNCACCAGACCACAGTGCTGACCTGATGAAGTTTCTACTCCCTAAAACAGTTTCAGGAAAGGGCTTTGTACCACACCAGACCCAAATGGCCAGTTNTTTGAACCACTATGTTATTTAATCATTGGGTNGGGANCAGTCCTCAGCTTCCAGAACTGTCCTCTCTTGCTGACCAGGACACTCCAAGAAGAACATGGCAGTAGCTGAAGAACCGAGGAAGACTTCACAAAGCTGAAGTAGGAAGGCAATTTGACTTTGTGTGAATCCTTTCACATTGGGGGAAGGTCTAAAGGACACAGCTTTATTTTTGTCAAGCTATTTTCTGGTAAAATGAGATGAATATTTGTGTGAAAGTCATTCTCCTAACATTACAGTCAAACTTAAATGAGTGAGAAGTGGAGGGGTGTCCAAGCTACTCTAACCNCACAGCTAGATAACAGCTGAGTTATGGCAAAGGGAAGAATATGCTCAGTATTTTCAAAAGACACTGAAATGTAGCCAGTGTGGTCAAACTATAAGAAACTAAGGGGAGAGAAGAAAGAGATATCAGAGAGGCAGGCATTGTAAAGCTGTAAATAGAATATCACAAGATCTAATTTACATTTGAAGAAAGACATTCCAGTTGGTCTCTGGAGCGTGGGTGATAAGAAGTAGGAGGAAAAACAAAGGGACCATTTAGGAGGCTAAGGTGAGATCCCTTAGGAGGCAGGAGATGAGATTGGCCATGATAGTTTGATAGACAGTGATGAAGAGAGATGGGCAAGTTTGGGTTATTTTTGGAGATAAAAATAGAGGAAAATGAATACATACCCTCTGGGAGGTGAAGAGAAAAAAGACACCTTGTTTTATGCTAGANGGCTGTGTCATTTACTAGAATAAGGAGAAGAAAAAAAATGTTGGAAAGAAAAGCCTTCACTTGCTTATAAAATGNCATATTAACCATGCAGGTGACTCTGTCAAATAGGATATTGGCTTCTAGACTGGACAGCCTGATGGCGATGTCAAGAACCTCCGATCAAATCAGATGTAANCAGAATAAAGACGGGGCTTTCTTTCCCATGGCTTTCCCTGTATTCACACAATTGAATGACTGGACTCTCCCCCAGTGTGTGCTGACNCTCCTTCAAATACAGTGTGCCTTTTTCCCTTGGAACTTGAGGCCATTTGGCTACCTTAGGCTTCACATTCTAAGTTAAAAAAAGGAAAATAAATCAATGCTCCGTTAGTTCAACAAAATTTCAAACAAAACAAACGAAGCAGACTAGGTTTGAAAATCTCTTCTTGCAAACTGCCGCTCACTGAGCTCAACAAAGCATTGAGTAAACAGAGATGCAGGGCTATGCAATAGGAGAAACCCATATTTAAGTGCTCAGAAAGCCTGGACTAAAGGCCTGGTGCAGCCACTTTCTTCCCACTAACAAATTGGCTTTTATACATTTTCCACTGAGTTCCATTTTCTTCCAGGAGAAAATGAGGGGGTTGTGGCTTCAACGCTTTGCTCTTTACATGCAGACTCAACATTGTATTATCTGCTTACAGCAATTATCCAGCAAGGCCTCAGCACATTTTAACTACGCAAAAACTCTTTGCGTATTAGTAAGCAAGTTCAACAAGCCATCACAAAATTGTCAGGATGGATGGGCACTGCCTTAAAATAACCAGGCTGAAAACTATACCCTGAGTGGCATCACATAAAGANTTAGTCCCTCATCCCCATGGAAAGGCATGGGATGAACTATGGAGAGCCAGTGGGTACTTCTGTGGATGGAGCCTCCCTTTAACTCCACAAAGTAAGGGTGTTGTGGCTCCAGCACTGAGTAAATACTCCTCCAGGGCTGTAGAAATTAAGGAAAACAGCTGTAATGGAAAGGAATGTTTGTTTTTCTAAAGGTCACCAGAATAATTTGTTGCCTTGCCTATTGTCTCAATAAATGTCTGTAAAAATGGAAACAAATTTATTCCACCAAGGAAAGGTTCCAGCTTGATCCTGATAGGAGTCCAATCTCTCTACTCTTTTTTTTNAAAAAAGATGTATTTGTTTATATTTTATGTGTATGAATGTTTTGCCTGCATGTATGTCTGTGCACAGTGTGCTTGTCTGGTGCCCACTGAGGCCAGAAGAGGGCATCATATTCCCTGGAACTGGAGTTACAGATTGTTGTGAGCCACTATGTGAATGCTGGAAATTGAGCTTGGGTCCACTGGAAGAGCAGCCAGGGTTCTTAACTGTGGAGGACCTCTCCCAACTGCTTCATTCACAAAGCAACATCCTTTTTTGGGGGGTGGGTGGGTTGATATGTAAAATTAAGGTGTAAGAGACATACAGACTTTCATAGATACACTTTCAGCTGCCATGAAGCCACAGTGAAGACCTTTAATGATTTTTTTATTTTGCTGAAAAACTAATTTGTGTCTTATGGGTTAGAAANCTGCAAAGCCAGCGTGTCTGCGATAGGTAGTGGGTCCATCACTATTCTTTAACTATTCTCTATCAGCAATCATTTCCAGCTCAGGCTCTCTCCCCCTCTCCCTCACCACCTAAGTGTCTCAGCTTTAGAGAAAAATGTTCTGTAAACAGGCATAGGGATGACTCTCTGTGGAGCGTGACAAATCCAAACTCAGCCATTCACAGATTATCTCTGAAATTAATCAGGCTTCTGATATATTTTGTTTGGCCTACANAGCATTTAAAAATCCAGGCATCTTAAATAATGAGAGAGGCCACCTGCATAATTTTTAAAAGAAACAAGAAGAATACTTATAGCTTCCCCTTCCCCCCCAAAAAAATAAAGGGGTTCCTCCTACGTAGAAAGAATTAGCTGGATTTGCTCTTTTCAAAGTTTGCCTTCTCCAGTCACTACTATTTCTCTGATGAAGCCAGAAATAAATATCATTTATTATCATACTTGACCCTTTAAGTTTATTGTAGTAGATCTTTTATGCTTTGGCATTGTCCTATATAATTTACTAAGTGAGTTTATTGCCTGAGCTCCAGCCATAACAGGCTCAACAAGATAAGCTACCTGCCAACACCACTGGCACCACTGGCAAACTGGCCTTTCATCCCGGGGACATGCATCTGTNCCCAGCANAGCCCATCTCATACTGCTGATGCATTTGTAGATGCCACCAATGTGGATCTAGGTCCAGCCTTGGCTTCTGTCTTTCACTGCTGTAGTGGTCTGGCGGTGCTAGTACACATGGTGGCTGGGAAGCCCAATCAACCCATGAGTGCTCACATTGGCCTGAGCCCTCTTGGGTGCTTGTTGTTGCTCAGCATGATNCCCTGCTCCTGTGTTTGCTCCACAGTTCCATCCAGTATCGATCACCAGATACAAGCTGGTGACAACAGAGCATCAAGTCTAGCTCGGGAAACCTCCTTAGCATCATGGACCCTAGATGTCCCCAGCCATGAAGTCAGTCCTGCTAGCATTCTGTGAGTTACAGTTTGTCTTGTGCCCCAATTCGTCCATGAATCCTAAACCATGTTCTACAGGACAGGTGCTGTATGAGAAAAAGAAATGGGAGAAGTTGCCTTCAATTCCTCCCCTGGGATTCACAATGTTCTCTAGCAAATTAAAGGCTCCAGAAACCCATTATTTCATTTGATCTGTCCTTTGGAGGCTTGCCTGGCAAGAGAATTTCTAACANTNCTGAATGTGTTTGGAAGCTTAGTGGTACATAGAATAAAATTTGAAAACTGTTATGCCAAGCTGTGACCCAGGCTCTATTTTTTAAATTCCAATTGCCTTTTATACTCTGTTATGATAGATATTCTATTTGAATCATAACCTTTGTAAGGACATAAATAAACTAAGCCTTTTAAGACTTAATATATAAAAGCATAAAAAGTATTTTGGCAATAATAAAATTTTAATTGTTTTAGAACAATGCTTTATCCTGAAGATCAGGTTCTGCATATCCATTTGTAAATTAAAAATTATACAGCATCTGGTTCAATAGGAAGAATCATTCTTATTCTCACAAGTGAAATTCTAAATGGTTACCCAAATAATTAAAATGCATTCATAACTGCAAGGCCCAGTGAACTTACTTCTGAGGTCAAGAAAACATTCAAGTTCACACTTTATTGGAAAATTTAGAAATAGAAACCAAATTTATTTCAGCTCCCTCTTAAAGTCATCCAGACCCTCTCCCATCTTCTAAGGGGGAACTGTTTCAGCCAGCCTTCTGTTACTGTAATAAAATGTCTGAGAGAATTTACTTAGAAATAATAAGGTTTGTTTTGACAGCTTTGGAGCTTTCAATCCAAGGGTGGGTAGCCTGGCACTCTAGCACCTGGAGTGAGTAAGCATATCCCAGCAGGGACTGTGTGAAGCAACTTTCTTACTTCCTGGCAGTTAAGATAGAGAAAAAGGAAGTGTCTGGGCTTCTGTTTCCCCTCAAAAGCCTGCACCCTAACTTCCTCACATTAGTTCCCACCTTGTAAAGGTGCCTCAACCTCCCAACCACACTATCACAGAACAGAAACCAAACCTTTAATACAGGAGTTATTAGGAACCCTAACTTTCAGGACTTGAACTACATAGCAATGTCCAAAATCCTTCAGGTGGTCTACAAAACCCTGCACATCTGAAAAACTGCTAATTCCCCAATCTCACATCACCTTGCTCCTCCTTTCCTGCATGGTGGCTTCTTTTATTCATTCCACTGATGTTTATTGAGTATCTGCTATGGTTGACAAACTTTCTAGATATTAGACAATTATGCGAAAAGGATACAAACCATGTTCTCAGTAAGACCAACGAATACGGAAAATATAATCCAGTATCAAGTAGAATGAAGTGCAATGAAGACAAACAGAAGAGATGGGAGAAGGTGGAACCAGTGAGGTGCTTCCTTGGTTACTTTTCTGTTGCTGTGACAAAATGTCATGACCAGGGGTGGCTTACAGCAGGGAGACCTTATTTGGATTTATGGTTCAGAGGGAGAGACCATAATGGCAGGTAGAGGCATTGCAGCAGAAGACCAGCGCAGGAAGCTGAGAGATCACATCTCCATCCACACACAGGAAGCCAAAAAGTCAAACTGGAAGTGATATGGGGCTATACATTCTTAAAGCCTGCCTGGCTTTCTGGAGCCCATTATTTATGGTTGAAGGCCTTGCTCACCTTAGATACAGGGAGGAGGGGCTTGGTCCTGCCTCAATTGAATGTACCAGGCTTTGCTGACTCCCCATGGGAGGCCTTACCCTTTTGGAGGAGGGAATGCGGGAGGGGAGGGGAGGCTGTAGGGGGAGTGGGAAGGGGAATGAGAGGAGGATCTGTGGTTGGTATGTAAAATGAATAAAAAAATTAAAAAAATAAAAGCCTGCCTCCAGCAACATACTTCTTCCAGCAAGGCTCCACAATCAAACCACCATGGTGATCCACCATGTTGGTGCTGGGAACCCCGGTCCTCTGCAAAAGCAGCAAGGACTCTTAACCCAATGGGCCATGTCACCAGCTCACCTCACATTTTTTCTTTTTAAAAGAGAAGAGGAATTTTTAATGCTTGTTAGTCTGAGTAGCTAAGCAAATGGTGCTGCCAGACTGGCAAATGTTGAGCAGGGGGAAAAAATACAAAGCATTATTTTATACTTGGGGAGTTAGGCCCATCAGTGGGACATCTGAGAGAAGACATTAAGTTGACACTAGATGCACAAGAATGGGGACCNGGAGCTTTAAACCTAAGGGCCANCTCCCTTTCAGTTTCTGCTCTTTTACTCTTGCACGCCCTAAGCTCGGCCTCTGATCCTTTGCACACGCTGTTCCTTCTGTCTGAACTTCTCCTCTGTCCTTCTTGGCTTCCATTAATCTCTTAGGATTTTTGTTTGAATAGTACTTTTCCCATGAAGTCTTCCTGGATCTCCCAGACCAGAATAGGCCTGTCTGTTCTGTGANCTAATATTCAATAACTTTTCAGAATACTGGGAGTCATACAGCTAACAAATAACTCTCTGTGGAGATAATATTTTAATAGATGTCAAATTTAGTGGCACTCACTATAGCATCTACATGCAACATGCATTCAATAAGTGTTTGTGGATTATGAATGAATGAATGAATGAATGAATGACCTCCAGGGAAACCTACTTTACAATCCCGCTTTATTCTCCCTCCATCCTTTCTTATTTTTCAAATACATAAAGACATGTGTGTTTACTACCCAACCATACTTGAAGGCTACTCTCATTCTTTTATGAAATTCTATGAAGATATAACTTATTGGGAGAAGAGAATCNAGATGTGTAAAATTATTTTTAGTCCCAGAAATACATTAGGACCTAGTTTTTTTTTTCAGTGACCAATTAGATTGTTTTTGAGAAAACAAAAGTCTCTCCACTGATGCCAAGAAATAATCAAGAGAGACAAATTATCGTGGTATGTCTTTTCACCAGAAAGTACATTGTGAAATTGGACTGATAACCATACAAAAGCCTTCTGATGAATAAAGCATGGATCTGTTTTTCTCTGCTTCATCTCAGTGAATTATGTCTAGGCAGTTCAAAGACCTATCAAGTCGCGTATAATTTATGGCCCTGCCTTTGTTATGTGGTGGGAGAGAGCTGTTCGTTGGTGTAGAACAGTCATTTTAAAGCTAGCATGGCTCCTTAACAATCATCTTTTCTCCATGTGGCAGATTAGGTATAAAATCAGAAAGCAAACAGTCCCCCACCNTATCCATTCCTCTCAGATAGAAGCCTGTTTTAGTGACAAGTGTCTCAGTAAACCCTCCTCTTGTCCCACTGCACTATCTTCTTTCACCTGAACAAAACTTTTATTTCCTTGAAATCCAAAGGGAGGCTCTGAAGAAATCTGAGTGCATTTTATCATGATGTTTNTATGTGTCTCCTGTATATTTCATAATCACCTTTTCCACATAATAATCAAAATGCCCTTNAGTTACTTTCTTTTTTCTAGAAATGAGGCCAATTTCTCTTCAAGACATTAAACACTGTGTCTTGTGGAACTAGCANATCACGAAACACTATGATTATATTGTGTTAGGGTAAATTATATTGCTAAACAAACAATGTCAGTGATCTACCTCTCCTTGCTGTCCTAAAGTGTGAAGGGGTAGTGTTAACNCATTAGTGACCAACTTCCCAGATCCTCCTGTATCCANGCATATTTTCCCCTGGACCATGCCTTTGCAGCATGAATGNGAACACAGGGATACGTTACTACCCATCTCCTCTGGCTTACTCCCTACTCTTATTATCAGGGCTATCATCTCCATTATAAATATTTCCAAGAATTTNCATAGTAAATGACTTCTTCATTGTGTTGATATCTGCTAACTACTCACCAAAATGTATTCTCTTCTTCTGTGGTATGCTGGTAGCATAGTTAAGGCCTCAACTCTCTGTTGCAATTAGGTATGTCCAAGTGAGTAGGTTCCATGTGGTACAAATGCTTGTCCCTTAGGCCTCATCTTCATCTCTGAAACTCAGCATCCTTCTGAGTTTGCAAATGTCCCTTCATACATTCCTACCAACAGTTTGAGGCATCTTCAAATCTCTGTTCCTTTTCTGGACCTAGCATCCACACCCTCTTGTTCCTAGAATCCTGATTTTCATTGGAAAAAAATGCTACATGTCACTGCTAATGTTCTTCAGGTGGTAGCCTACAAACCTGCAGCTACAGATGGTTATCTTTGCCAAAACAAAGATAGAAACACACACACACACACACACACACA
>LZPO01027574.1:50422-74809 GCA_001675575.1 Neotoma lepida
CTCATCTGGGGCTTGATTCTGTCTAATTGAGATGTCAGCATCCCACCTTCAAAAGGGCTGTCCTAAGTACACCAGCACATGGATATGCTTGCACTGTCGGCTGTACAGTAATTTATTGCTTCCAAATTGCAACTATTTTCTTTTATAATGTTCACAGATTTAAATGACAATCCTACTCATGACAGAAATAACAGCCCACCTGGCTCCATTTAACCCACTTTCATATTAAGGACATTGTAACCCAAAACCTTTATCTTCAAGCCTTAAACAGCTCCCACAGGCCCATTAGGAAATTTATTGTCATCTTAAAAAGACTTGTCTTTTTCGTTCAATGTACCCCACTACAAAACCCAGCTCAGTACCTGGTGGCCATCTGGTCTCTGCACACACATACCAGGCCAAAATTTCCAGATTTTTCTCCTCGGAATTTCCTCTGTAAGGACGATTAGGTGAAAAATAGTTCTGGAAGAGTTACAAGTTATTATTCTGAACACAAATGACATTTTCTTTAATAAGTGTTCCCAGACTAAATAAGCTTTGAACTTCAGATCTGCCTGAGTGCCCGGCTTTGTTTGCAGTGGTCACGTAGCCAACATGNCGATACCTTTGGCCGTTACCCAGGTATTTTTAATCAGCAAAACACAGTGTACAAAACAGACTCAAACGGCCCTTGCTCTCCCACATTTAAGTGTCTGGGATTCACTTTGGTGTTTACAAAAGAAACAAAACTCAATAAGGCTTTTCTGTTGTCCGAAATGCCAGTGCCCACCAAAAAGTCACCAACTTTTTGAGAAGAATGGCTTTTTCAGAAGCCATCAGTGGCATGCTAGTGACAGCACATGACGCTGAGGGCCTGAAGGTGAACCACATCTCTTTGATAGCTTCTTAACAATTGTCTTGTCCTCCAAGTCACTGTGTCTCAAGTCTGCCTGAGGCCAGGGCAATGTCACCGCAGCAAAAACAGCAACTCTACAGATGGGTTTCAAATGCTCATACTTTGAAAGCTCACTACATGATTCCCATGTGCAGGCAGGTTTGGTACCAGCTGTTCCAAGCCATTCTTAGTCCTTTAACACAATGAGTACAGTCTACATCCTCAGATTTTTTTTCTATCAGATAATCAGAAAAAATAACCCAAGTGGCTGGAAAATAATTATTAAGGTCAGATCGACAATGTTGTATGGCGTGAAGAAGTCATGTTACACATAGAGAATTGTAAAGAACTTTGGATTATTTATTTACTAATTTATTGATCAAACACGGGGCTAAGCAAGTACTCTACAGTTGAGAAACATCTCCAGCCCTACTTCAGATTTTACTATAAGTGAAATGAAAAGTCATGAGGTAAGGGTTTAATTAGGCATGCCATAATCTCATTTTACAAGGACACTTTTGCTGCTCTTCAGGGAATTAAATCAACACAATGAATATCATAAACCAAAAGTTTGGGATAAGACAGTGGAAAATACTGGAAACGTATCTGGGATCAAGACAGTTATGTACTTGATGATTTAAAAAGTTAGGATTCCTCAAGACCATGGTTGGTTGTATTTCTCAAGTATCAGACAATTGACTGACTCCCTGATGTTTGAAGGAGATGTGTGTGNCTTCCTCTGACTCTAGTGTCAAGTTATTTTCAGAGCATGGTACACATTCCTCAATTTAATCAGGCATGAACTGACTGCTTCCTACCTTAGACACTCTCTTAAAAATACAATAAAAAGAATCTAAGCAGTTGCTCTTCCCAGCTGAGATACATATGCACTGTGTAGACATAGTCACTACTATGGGCTGTCAAAGGGTTGGTAATACCCATAGCCAGCAAAAAAGCTATGGTCTCTAGTGCAAGTCTTATCCAAGTGATAACTAAAATAATATCCTATGTTTTCATCATAAGTTGCAAAGCAAGCATTTTTCGTAATGTTTAGATTTATGTGTGAGTCATAAAGCCATAGATTAGGCTGTGATGGATGAATTAAAGAAATCAGCTGTTGTGTTGGTAGCCAGAACTCAGCTCAGAGTCAGAAGTAGCAGACATGTAGCAAGGGAGAAGCAACGAGTACAAAATATAACAGCACACAGCCTGTTTTCCAGCACCTTCTATTTTCTATTGCCCGTTTTCAGCTGTTTGTCCTGCTGTAAAGGCTGTTCTGAAGTGTGCTACCAGAAATGGTGAAATCAGAGCCAAAAGTGTGAGAGAAGAGTCTATACTGCATGAGCAGACAGAGCGGATGCAGTGCAGCATATATATTGGGTGTTATTCATTTGAATCAACCAATTCATTAATTTTGGCTAAATTTAGTTAAACAAATATTTTTATAACAACATTACTGAAATACATATACAAAATCAACTTAATCATTCTNATTAGGATATACAATAGCTGCTAAGCCCCCTTTCTAATGAAAATTTTGTTCATGTAATGTATTTCTTGCTGGAACAAATTTTAGTGAAGTAACTGATTTCTTATTGTAAAGATAAATGCAAAGTCATTTGGGTGGAGGCAAACCCTGTTACAAAATTCTATTAAATTCCATCATATTTCATTCAGAAAATTTATACACTNTTATCTACTGACATTATTGTTAACTAATTTACTTGTGTTTAAAATAATAGCCCTAGCCACTAAATTATTCAATAAAGATTCACTGGGTAACCTATGTTATGCGCTGGGATTTATAGTGAATGACATTGCTCTAATTTATTTCCAGTTTGTTCAGAGGTGGCGGCCAGCCTTAATTTCTGTCCTTTTTCCCATCCCATGACACTTTCAATGCCCAGAAGTATGCATTTATTTGTGTATAGTTGATTTTCTCTAGGAGATTCAAAGGGAACCTGGCTTGTGTACTGCTCCTCCTTCAACACTGAATGGTGCCAGGCTCATATTCTGCCCTACACAAGCTGGTATATAAATGGGTGAGTAAACACATCCAAGGCTACAGAAGACATATACATATACACGTTAAAGTTCAATTAGGCATTAGTTTTGCTTCACTTGATGTTTCTATTTGTTCCTTTTTTTAATAAATTTGCCACAATTGACACACAATGTGGGAAAATCCTTGTTTCATCCTTGAGCATTCCATGTGTGAAAATTCCTTTTTGTTAAGTTTTTAAGATCCAAATACTTTTTAAAAATTTTTATTTTTAAAGAAAAAAATGATATGAAGTAGCCTTTCGAGCTTATTTTAGGAGCCAATCAGGAGGTTTCTGATTNAAAAGGCAAACAGATTAATATGGATTAATATTATTTAAATTAATTAATAATATTAATAATCAAATTTTATCTGCAATTTTTTTGCTGTAATAAACATTTGGGGAAAATTTAGTCAAGCATATTGTAACTCATTCTAAGAGGTGATTTTTAAAATCTCGTGAAATTTTGTTCNCTGTGAAAGGGAAGTCCATCATCTGTACTCTAGTTTAGAGGAAAAGATGCTTTCTCATCAACCTAGTTATTAAAGCAAACACTTGCTGTTCCCCACAGAGTCGAATTGTCAGCTTGTTACAAGGTCTAAAGTATCTAAATCCATCCTGTTTTAGGTGAAAGAACTCAGCTCACACTTGTTGATGGGAGAAAAGTGGTTCATTTCATTAAGAAGTCAGANTTTTGACAGATAAGGCACAAGCTTATCTACACGGCAGAAAATAGCATGTCTTTGCGCTCATAGTTCCAGCAGGAATCCTGCCTTTCCTTTTCAGCGCTGGCTGAGGAATGACACCTGCTTCCAGCCAATCCCTAACCGAGTCCCATCCCTCACCAAGACGCTATCTACAATTGATACCTGAAGCACAACAGGATTTAAATGGTCAAGAGGATTCTCTCAGCACTCAACTGGAAAGGCAGCCCAGGACAGGGAGAGCAGTGGATCGTGGGAGGCTTGGACTCCAAAGAGCGCGTGGGAAAGCGCAAAGCATGCTCCGAAGAGCAGACAGTAGGAAAGCGAAACTCTTGACAGGGACTGCATATAGAGAGACCTAGAAATTCATACAGCACTTTAAAAATTATGAGAGCAACAAGCTCAATCCAAAGCAAGGAGGTGATATGAGGCCATGAGTTAGATAATTCTAAACCTAAGAGAAAGACAGATTTTGAGAGAAGGAAAATCTATATAGGTATATTTTGAAATATATTAGGACAAATTTACTAACAAATTATTAACAATTGTTCATATATCTGCTTTTCCCACCTGNCTGTCAGCAACTCAAGGATAACACCGCTTATTTTCTTTCAGTCAGATAAGCCCTCATCTGTCACCTAGGCTCTTAGGCCATTAATGAAACAATGAAAATAATGTGAGCGTCATTCATGAAATGATCAGATTTCATTAAATTTGGTATGAAGGGATAAGATACTACTGTGAACACTGCTTCTGAAAATTGTCATGAAATCATCCCTCGTGGATTCAGTTTGAGACGCTGAGACCTGAAATCATCCCTCGTCGATTCAGTTTGAGATGCTGAGAGCTGAAATCGATTGCTCTGGGTTCAGTTTGAGATGCTGAGAGCTGAAATCGATTGCTCTGGAGCTTTATAGAAACAAGCTTTGCCAGACCGAGGCTTATCTTCAGAAAGAGTGTTTCCAATTTAGTAGTTATACTCTAGTTTATTTTCCCCAACTCATGCCCTATACTGAACTTTTCTGTCAAGGACCAGGAAGTGATTGTTTCCATCTAGGACAAATAGCCGGTATCCTAGTCACTCAGCTCTGCCATGGTAGGTCAAAAGCAGCCCAAGAGGATTNGTTCATAAGCATAAATGTTCCAACTCATGGCATGAGTGTTCTAANGAGACTTTTCTCATGGGCACTGAAATGTGAATTTCCTACAATGTCATGTGTCACAAATAATTGTTTTTCTTTGTTCTTTTGCCAGCCATTTAAAACATACAAAACATTTTTAGCTCACAGATCACATAAAGAGAGGGTGACAATGGGCCAGATCCAATCAACAGACCACTTAGACTGCCACTCCTTCTCCATAATTACTAAGGAAAGCAATTGTGCTCACATGAGCATCATAGTCAAGTATGTTATGTGCCTAATCTGCAATCATAGCCTACCATTTTTCCTCTGACAAATTTTATTCAAATTATATTTTTTAGAATCACAATACTATTTGATTTTACATTCGGAAACAGAGTTAAATATTCACTGCATTACAATTTATAAATTACAAATTAAAGTAATTTAAATTTTATGTAGTTTTAAAAATAAATTTAAAATGTATTCTATTGTGATTATACAACCAAGATTTCAGCCACTCTTTTAATCTTCACTCTTTTAATCATAATCAAATTCATCATGTTTCATTATAATCAACAAGATGTTCTTAAAATCTAATTATAGTTGCCTGTGCAGTGACTATGAATGTTTTTATATTTATTTGCTGTGTCTATTAGTCATCAAGTTATGGTTTCTCTTCTGAGTAAGTAGGTATGAAGCTAATGTGATTAAGCAATGTGGCAAAGGTTTCCTTCCCCCAAACACATTCCTCTANCCTTCCATGGTGCAAGAAATCCATTTGTTTGAATCTTGCCTCAATTACTTTTCTATTGCCATGACAAAATACCATGACTAAGGCAACTTACAAAAGAAAATGTTTAATTTAGGGTTCGNGGTTCAGTTCCAGAGTGTAGGAAAGTCCATGAAGATCATGGCAAAGAGCATGGCAGCAAGTAGGCAGCCATGTTACTGGGACAGCAACTGAGAGCTTATATGTGAAACTATAATCTAGGGGGGCGGGGGAAGGAAGAGAGAGAGGGAGAGAGGGAGGGGGTGGAGAGAACACTAACTGGGAATGGCATGGGCTTTAGAAACCTCAAAGACCATCCCCAGTGGCACACCTCCTCCAATAAGGCCACACTTCCTTATCCTTCCCAAATAGTTGCCCCAGTTAGGGACCAAGTATGCAAACACGTGAGCCTATGGGGGCCACCACGGATCTCAATTAATCAAATATTTCATTTCTCTTTTCAGGGCCCTCTGTTTCATTTTTTTATCTTTGATTTAAAAAAAAAAAAGTAATCAACTGAAGGCAAAAAGACTCATAAGATGGAGACACTATTTTGGCCCCAGCTGTGCATCTACAGGGTAGGAAGGNNGTGGAGGTNGAGAAGCAGTGAGGCAGAGGGCATCAGNAAAACAGTACTGAAAGGGAAGGTAAGACACGCAGAGAAAAGACATTTCTGAGTTCGCAATTAACGTCTGAGATGATTTCCTCGTGTGAGTCAGAGCATAATGTTTCAATTCTTAAAAATATTAGCCTCCCTTTCATCTGACGCCACCCATTGATAAGATTAGTAAGGGAATAAATGGAGTTACTCTTATTTCCTGAGCCTTTTATCCCCTTTCAAAGAGTCAAGTTTCTGCACAATGGGAACAAATGAACCGTGGTGGGGCCGTTTGTGGAAAGTTTTAGTTGACCTGTAACCTAGCTTTATAAATAATTCTAAACAGTCATAAAGTCACTATGCTCAAAAGATAATTGCTCATGGAAGTAGCACGTAAACTCTTTAGGAAACAGAGCAAGAACACGATACCCACAAAGAAATCTCTCTTCTAAGATTATACCTTCCGGCTCCAACTTAAATGCACAACTTCNCTTACTTACTTATTTACTGGTTCACTTACAAAGAAAACAGTACATCTCCATACATATCTGTNCTTGCATTGTGTTCTTACTCACCCCTTCCCCCCTTTTCCTCTTGCTCGTCTCCGCCACCAAAAAAATAGCTCTTCCTTCTGCTTTCATGACTCACGTTTCTCATTACCCTCTCTCATTCCCACTCCTCTCTCCCATGAGGCTTCTCCTTCCCAACTCACAGTCACCTTTCTGTTTGCATGCCTCACATACACCTATATAGACAAATTAGGTGCATAGTCTTATCTAGGAACTTTTCATATATTGGGATAATTTTGTAACTATAAAGTTTAGAAAGCAATTATTTTATACACATAAAAGAAAGGGAAGAATTCCTTAGTATTATAAGACTTTTAAGCTGTATCTTTTGTTAGGGCAATGGAGAGAAGGCATAAGAAAGAAATAAGGTCAGAAACCACATGATTAATGTAAATCAGAAAGACAAACTGCCAAGGGAGGAAAAGGTAAGTGCTACCATCCCAGAGTGGCTGAATGCTATGGAATAATCCTGTTGTTCACTGTAAATATGTATCATTCTCATTGGTTAATAAAGAGCTGACTGGCCAATGGCTAGGCAGGATTTTCGGAGCAGAAAGAATGCTGGGAAGAAGGGCGGAGTCTCCAAAGATGGGCCGAGTCCCCAGAGATGCCATGAGATGCAGAGTGAGCAGGATGGAAAATACATGCATGGGGTAAATGAGCCTCAGGGAAACACATAGATTAATAGAAATGGATTAATTTAAGTTATAAGAGCTAGCTAAAAATGAGCCTAAGCTATCGGCCAAGCATTTATAATTAATATTAAGTTGTGTGCAGTTATTTGGGAGCAGGTTGGTGGGACAAAGAACTCTACCTATAGCTGAAGAATACTTTGATGAGTATTAGCCAAAGGAAGCAATAAATGTTGCTTTGAGATTGTGTTCCCTATAATCTACAATAGCATAGCAGAACTTCCTACTTTTAACTACAGCTTGGAAGCCATTGATCAATGTTTCCCCCATCTCTCTCCTATTAGGTTAACAACAGCTGTATTCTCAACTTTATAAGACCAATTTCCTTGTATACCAGTTGTCTACAGCAGGCTTATTTCACTTAACTCGGGTTTTTACAGTGATTTTCTTAAAAGCATAATAATCACTTTGTTCATAGTCATGTATTCTTCCTAGTGGTGTCTTTTTCTAATGGTGTGTCATCAGTATTTTGTAGGGATGTGTCTTAGTTAAGGTTTACTATAGCTGTGAAGAGGCACCATGACCGCAACAACTCTTTTAAAGAAAACATTTAATTGAGGGNGCTCACTTACAACATCAGAGGTTCGGTTAATTATCATCATGGCAGGCAGCATGGAGGCATGCAAGTGCCAGCAGAGATGGTGCTAGAGCTGAGAGTGCTACATCATACAGGCAATAGGAAATCAAGTGACTGTCACATGGAGTGAAACGTGAGAAAAAGCCTGCCCCCACAATGACACACTTCCTCCAATAAGACCACACCTACTTCAACAAGGCCACACCTCCTAATAGTGCCACTCCCTTTGGCGCTATTTTCTTTCATATTTATATCTTCTTGTCATATTTATATATATATATAAATTATACATTCTATACATCTGCACTCTCACCCTGTAACTTCTTTTGTTCTTTGATTTCATAGAGTCAATACTTTCTAGTATGCACTGTTTGTTGACAGTGGAATTTGATAGCAGCTTTAAAACTGAAAGCTCACTGGGCGGTGGTGGCGCACGCCTTTAATCCCAGCACTCAGGAGGCAGCGGCAGGCAGATCTCTGCGAGTTCGAGACCATCTTGGTTTACAGAATGAGTTCCAGGACAGCCAGAGCTACACAGAGAAACCCTATCTTGAAAAGCCACACACACACACACACACAAAGCCTGAAATCTTTCCTGTATTCTATTGGTTAACTAATTTATTAAATTTTTCAAAAAATAAAAATAAAATTTAGATTACAAAAATTTCAATGCCTATTTTAGGAGACTTGGATTGACTGAAAGTGCTTCATCCAAGGTTGTAAACTCAATCCAAGATGAACAACAATCCAAGATGAGCAAAATTATACACCATCAGACTATGCAATCGCTTATTCAATATTACCTTCCTCATAAAGATTTTAAGGTTTGGTTCCTTCCAAATATGAAACTCAGCTTTTAGCAATGGTAAAATATCACTGTTTTCATGTCTTTCATGCATAGCTAGCTTATATCACTGTTTTCATGTCTTTCATGCATAGCTAGCTCAGAGGCTGCCGGCAGAGACTCCAGCCCTGCCTCACATTGTGTGACCTCCCAGAATTTCCGCTCAAATCTTTTGGGGAAGCTTCCACAGCTTTAAAACTCTTAAATATTGCATACTTGAAAAAACAGCATCCCGTGGAAAATGGCGAGGGAAAGTTCCACCAGCTTGAGCAATTGTCGGGCCCTCTGGTACCACAAATGCAGCCATCTGTGTGTCCCTCGGTGACTGAACATGTCCGAGAGAGTTTCCCGGGTAGCTTTGTCTGGACAGCGCACCTTGAGACTGTTAACAAAACTCTTTGAGGCTGTGATGGGCAGGGCCTTGCTGATTTATGCAGTGACTCCAAGACTTCTTATTGTCCCAGAGCAAAATAATTGCTTCTTTTAATATCATCAATCTCTGTAGTACCTACACCCTCTTTGACAAAACTTTTGAAAGTGCTTATTTTCTGGTCTAACTGCAAGTTTTCCAAATCTTCCCATACTGCTTTTGCTTCCAGTTCTCACTATAAATTTGTCAAAAAGCAGCTAATCNTACAATTGCCACTGTTGGAATGTTGTGCTGCCTTGAAAGTTTATCTACCAAGTCAATTAATCTGTCACATTTGAAACCAGCCACCCACAGAGTCTCAGGGCATAAGAACACACAAATTCTTTCCAGAACATACCATGAATGGCCTGTAGTCAAACTCTTGAAAGACTTCATTTCCTTCTGAAACCTCACAGGCTTTAGCTTTGTTCTCTGCACACTTACACACATCCATATAAACATGNACACACAATAAATAAACATACAGGCAACTAAACAAACAAATAAATTAGCTCTGGGGGTTGGCATGATGACTCAGTGGATAAGGAAGGTGCTTGCCACCAAGTTTGATTACCTGAGTTCCATCCCCAGGACCTACATGGTGGAGGAAAAGAACAAACTTCTACAAAATGTCCTCTGACCTCCACATGCTAGCCATGGCAACACTAGCCCCATGAAAAATAAATAAATACAATTGGAAAATATTTTAGCTGGCTCTGATATTACCTAAATGATCAGCATAATTTAAGGTCTTTCAAATCCTAAAACATTTTTTCTGCCCTCTCCCTTGCCCATACTCAACATATCCCTTCTCAGAATGAGATAACTAGTTTATGAATATTTTCTGTATTTCATTAAAGCTTATAATCCTGGGTTGTTTGCTTTTTGCAAATGGCTATTTGTATCTTTTGTTTTCTTTGTTAGCATAAAACACACAGATTGTGTTTAATTTACTTTTCTTCCTCACATATTTATTTCAGTGTTTGGTATTTGAAAATGTATTCACTTATTGACGGAAAGAACTGGTTAGCAAATGAATAGAAAGCTCAGGACAAACATCTTTGTAATGCTCGTCATACCTATTTCAGAAACAATTTCTTAGTGGAGTATAGAACAACATTCCATAACCATTTATTAAATAGTTCTAAGTACTGGTTAAGTACTAAAGCTCTATGCTAATGCTGTCTGGATTCATTTTGTCTTTCTTTTTTTAATAGCTGGAAGGAAGTCTTCTATGTGTAAACTACAGATGTTTTGTTGTAAGAACTGAGATACTTAAAACAAATAAAGGAATATGGAAAAGGGTCACCCCAATAAAGATGATTAATTCACTATTAAATGGATTTGTGTGCATATAATGTAGTTGACTTATATTCAAAAGGGAAAGATTTCCTCTCAGTTACTTCTTATCTTCNTCCTAAAGATAAGCATCCATTCTGACCTTTGTCATCACTGATTAATTTNGGGTGCTGTTTAATTGCATAATGACAAGACAATAGGGCATGCACTCTGTATTTTACTTCTTTCATTCAATATTATAAATGTAATTATAGCTTGTATGTCCATGTATCAAGAGAAAGAATAAGAAGAATCTGACTGGTTGGACTGAAAGGCTTGCATTGTATACCGGTTGACAATGANGGAACATTCAAGGAAGCCCCTAATCTCTAAATTCTGATTGGTGAAAAGTGTAACTGTTATGTGGCAACAAATGTTTGTGATTCTTATGCTTAAATACTTGCTTCAACTGGCATTTGGGTCTCAGTTCAGCTCCCTCCACTTCTTTTGTTCTGCCCTGCATTAAATCTGGCCTTGCCATAACCTCTTGCATCTGCTCNGGTTGAATCGGAGCCTCAGACCACAACACAACAATATTTGTTCATTTTTTTTTGTATTTTGCTTTTGTTTGTTTGGGGTTCTTAGGCGGAATTTTGTGCTCATTTGTTTTTGGTTTTTGTTGGTTTGGTTTTTGATAGTGTGGAGGGGCCACAAAAAGACAAGGATGAAACTCTGTTCAGCCGGATTTTTGGTACAGGCGCTGGGCCAGGACTTCTAGAGTCTATTTTTGCCATATTTAAGCGTAGCACAATTTTGGAAGAAAGTTTTCNGGTAACAATTAATTCGGTCCTGTGAGTACAACTTAGGACATGTTTACATTGAAGCTCTTTACTAAGTGCATATGTCTTCGTCCAGAAGATGGTTTCTTATTGACTCAAGGATCTAGAGCAGTGGTCCTCAACCTTGAGTACATATTTTCANNCTACTTTGATAGTTTCCTTGTGAATTATATTTTTAAGAAGTTTCCCATTTTTAAATTATGGCCCTCTCTTCTTAATGATTTGAAGGTCTTCTTTATATGTATCAAGTGTAAGTCCTTGAGTTTGGGTCAATTGAAATCAAAGACTGACAATATCCATGTCATAAGCTATCTATAGATCAGCAACTTCTAAAAATCTCTTATTTTATCGTGTTTATAATTAAATCGCTTTTCTTCCATCATTTATGTGTATTTAAAATATTTTTCCTGGTCTGTCTCCTGCNTTTTCACACTTTTAATAGTTAACCAGTTACTTCTTACAAACTAATGCTCTTTATCTATATAAGAAATCTTTATTCCAGGGTGATAAAGATTTCCTATTGTCTTTTAGAAGTTTAATTTCNTATATCNAGGCCATCTTGAATTAATTTTTATATGCAATTTGAAGTAGTGGTTCAAGTTCATTTTTAACAACTTGAAAAATATTTTGCCATTTGTTGGAAAGACTGTCTATGCCCATACTGAGTTAATGCTTCTCAGCTCCCAAACCTCCCAACACTCTGCTGCTATGCTGGGGACTTTCAAACTATTTTTCTACTGTGTTGTCTGGCTTACTCTTGGATTCCACTAAAAAGGATGGCTAGAAAGAGATTAGTGGAGACAACAGGTTTGCTTCTCCCTGATTACTTGTTTGATCCTCACCCCCCAGCCCCGGTTTTCCATGGTTGATGATTTCTGTGAATGGCATTTGATCAGTTTTCTCCCTAGAGACCTAAGACCCTGTGCCACAGGCCTTCTCCTCTTCCGAGACCTTAACAGCAAGCTCCAGCTCAACACTGGCCCAGAAGTCTTTTCTCTCACTTTCCCAGCTTTTCTTCTTTGATCCTTCAGCCAGAGGGGTGATGACTGCTTCCTGCACTTGCTACACCCTACAGTTCCCTGTTTCCTCTTTTAGCACCTAATAACATTTTACTCTGTGTGCAGTGATTTATATTCAATTCCCGGTTCATTTTACACTGTGGTTTCTATCTCCCNACACCATCTGTTCGCCCACTGAGCTGTGGTTGGAAGAGCCCTGTAAACAAGGTGACTTCCTACAAATGGGTATGTTTCTGGCCTAATAGAGGCCAGAATAGCTGTGTCATGGAGCTGCTTGTCTGTTCTCATTCCAGTACACTCTGTCTTAATCATGCTGTTATTGCACTAAGTTTCAGTATCTATGAGTCAAAGGCTTACAGCTTCTTTTACCATAAAGCATTGTTTTGGCTCTTGTAGACATGGAAATTTCATCAAAATTACAGAGTTAACTCACTAGTTTTCATTACAAATTATGCTGAGGCTTTAATTGGTTCGCTGGGAATCTACAGAACAATTTGAAATTAATGGACATCGTAATTTTTTTTTATTAAACCAAGGGATACATCCACGAGTATAACGTGTCTCTCTACTTATGTAGGATTCTCATAATTCATCTCAATAACGTATCATAGTTTCATTGTAGTTTTGCATGTATTTCATTAACTTAATTGCAGGTATTAGGATTATTTTGATCCTGCTAAGAAAGGTTGGTTTTGCCCATTTCTCACTTATTTGTTACTGGCACATAGAGAAAATCATTTTATTGATCTTATATCCATTAAACTAATTATTTTTAGTAATTCTAATAGTTATAGTCCTATTTCCTTTTTGTAAATTTGAGAAGCTGTGATTTGAAAGGAATTTGTTTTTCTAAACTGGATCGTCAAATGTTTCCTACAAAGTTCAATAATATCTTCTTATTTGTTCTTTTAATAGCTAGAGGATGAGTAATTCTGCCTTCCTTCTCATTCTTCCNATTAGAATCTTAGAAATTTTCCCTCTTCCTATTAGAATCTTAGAAATTTTCCCTCTTCTGTCTTGATTACAAGCTTATAACATTGCTATTCTTTCCAAAAACAAAATCAGCTTAGGACTGTAGCTATGGCTCAACCGCTAAGAACATGTTCTGCTCTTTCAGAAGACCCGAGTTTGAAACCCANCACCCACATCTGGCAGNTCACAAGTACTTCTAACTCTAGCTCTGGTGGAATCTGATGCCTCTGCCCTCCACAAGCACCTATAGTCACATAGTCACATGCACNTACTCACACAGACACACATATACACGAAATTAAAATATAAATACAAAATATTTTTTAAATGTTAACTTATTTTCTTGATTTTTTNCCCTTAGTAATTTTTTTTACTGTATTTCCTTTGCCATTGGTATTTTCCCTTTCCATTCTTTTAAAAATAGGTTTAGTTTTTCAATGGAAGCATTCCTTTAAGCAATTCCTTCCACTGAAAAATTAAACCTTTTTAAAAAGAATAACGGAAGATTTCTTCAAAGCATTGATTTAACTGCATCTAATCAACTTCCATATTTCATGTTTTCATTTCCATGTAGTTCAAAGTGTTTTTTAGTCAGTAAAACTTACTTGGCAAGTTTTAGGATAATAGGAGATCCTGTTTCAAAAGGCATTTTTCAAAGTCATTATTTTCTTAATGTATATTATATTTCCATTAGAAATTAAAACTATGGTAATTTAGAAATATTTCTTCTGATGAGCACTATTAAAACAAAGTGTTTCCTCCCCATACCAGGAACTGTTCTGCCCTGGGACTTTCAGTTTAGCTCTCTAAGGCTCTCAGCATCCAGTGTCATCCAACACTGCCCTCCCACCCCCAGGGATGGTAGCATCCATATGATGATCGGACAAGAAGATACCCACTGGATTTAGTTCCTCATTTTCCCACATGGAGACCTGCCAGGAGCCATGTGACTTCAGGGGACAAGGCCTGAGAATANCACAAACAAATTTTCCTTGTGGCAAGGCTCTGGAGAATCTGACCCATTTTGGCAAAGCCAATAGATAGTTCGCTGCATAATTCTGGACATGACCCCAGGAGCAAGTGTGCTACCTGCTCTACTTGCTTTCCTTATACAAACCAGATCTCTGGCTGCCTCTAGTTTCACTTTCTTAGAGGTATGGGTGAAATGGCTATGACATAAGGAAAACTTCCTCCTGATGACTCTCCTCTGAGTGAACCAGAGGGGATGTTGTTAAAAATATAGAGAGGACCTCATTCAGCTCCTAAAACCTTTGATGTTTCAAGTGTGACCATGAATTTGGGCTTTTTAAGGACAGGATGTTACCTTTCCAACACATCTTGTGACTAGTCTGAAAGAGTCACGGTAGTTCATGATAATATTACAAATTTGCATATCTGGAGAGAATGATTTTAACCACAAGAGTCTTGGAGAAATGCTANTAGTTGGTATCAGGAGTTAATGGGAACAGTCTGGGAACAGGAAAAGAAGCAGACTCATAGAAACCCCCAATGCCCTCATTTCTAATAGCTGCACNAATNCTGNAGGAAGTTGAGAGGAAGGAGACATGAGAACAAGGGATAAGCANTGCCAAATATTAAGAGTAAGTTTCCAAGTTATGTTGCCTATAGGATAAATGGAAAAACCTAGAAGAGATAGACTAGTACAGAGTGAAGAATGAATTGACTCAGGCTTGGCTGATGAGTTAATTGTGAGGACTTAGATTTGACTAGAGGTAAACATTAGCCACTAGAGGCAAAACTCTCTTTCACTTTGCATGACTCTGTAACCGCAAATGCTGCCACCTGGGCACACTGTTCTACCTGTAGGTGTGCCTAGTTAGAAAACTTCCTTTGTTGCTTGCAACACTTCTTACGCTTCTAACATTAGAGCTATGGATCAAGTAGGGAATGGTTACCGGTGGGAAAGTTGGGGGACAGAAGNGAAAAGAAGCAAGGGAACAGACTGGTAATTATTGTAACCATTATTAGAAACTTAAGGAAACAAACAAATTTGATTGTAAAACTGTTCATGCAAACTATTGAAACTGTGTAAATAAAAACGGCCCAGGCTGTCCAGGGCCACTTGTTTGAAACAGGTAGTCATAGTTTCTTTGCTGTGCCAACTTCACATATCCCTCCCAGGTTAACAGACCTTTCTGGAATTAGGATTCACCCCATCTCTTGGATTATTTGCTTCATGGCAAGATCTGGCAGATATGTTTTGAATATTGAGAAATAAACAGAATTTGTCAGCCAAAGAAAGGCATAGACCTCAGATTAGANTCATGTACCAGGACTTCTTTTGGGCCACCAACCAGCTCCCAAATCATTACATGGAGACTTCTTATTAGTTATGAATGCACAGCCTTATCTTATGCTTGTCCCACTAGCTCTTATAACTTAACCTGCTTCTCTTCATCTATGTTTTGCCTGGGGGCTTTTTACCTTTCTTTCCTTTTGTATATCTTACTTTCACTGTTTCTCATGTCTGTCTGATTGCTAGCTGCCTGGCTTCTGTCCTCAGGCATGTCCCTTTCTTTCTCCCTCATTCTCTCCTCCTCTCTAGAGCCTAGATTTCTTCTCCTACTTAGTCTCTCTTGCCTACCTCTTGACCATTCAGCTCTTTATTAGACCAATCAGGTGCCTTAGGAAGGCAAGGTGAAACAAATGCAACACATCTTTACATAATTAAACAAATGTAGCATAAACAAATGTAACATATCTTTACATCATTAACAAAAGCAGCATAAACAAATGTAACACACCATCACATAGTTAAAGTAATATTCCACAACAGATTCATTTCTGCATGGACTTGAATGTACAGGCACAGCGCCTTTGTTGGTTGCTAAAATCTTATACTATGGCAAGAAGATTTCTATCATTACCAAAAATCCTACATTTCACTTTGACAAGTGAATGCTATTTATGACCATTTTTATCCACTGCCAAAAAATTGTTTCATAGAAGCAAACCTATCGTGATAGTAGTAGTTAAGCTGTTGTTGGAGGATTTTGCTCTTTTCTGGGGGGGGCCACCACCTAGCTCCCAAATAATCACACATAGAGGCTTGTTCTTAATTATGAGTGCCTGGCCTTAACTTGGCTTAGTTTCCAGCCAGCTTTCCTTAACTTAAATTATCCTGACTACCTTTTACCTCTGGGCTTATCCCATTCTCTTCTGTAAATCTTACTCTTACTCCGTNGCTTGCTGTGTAGCTGGGTGGCTGGCCCCTGGAGTCCTCCTCCTTCTCTGGNTCCTACATCTTAGNTCTCCTCTCCCAGATTTTCTCCTTCTATATATACTCTCTGCCTGCCAGCCCTGCCTATCCTTTCTCCTGCCTTGCTATTGGCCAGCTCTTTATTAGACTATCAGGTGTTTTACATAGGCACAGTAACACAGCTTCACGGAGTTCAACAAATGCAAGATGAACAAAAGTAACACTCCTTAAAATATTCTACTACAGTTAGCCTTCTAGTACCATAACAGAATACTTAATCTACTTACAAAAGTGCAAAGATTTATGTTTGCTCAGAATTTTAGAGGTTGGACCCACGGTCTGGCTTTAGGGCTTGTGGCAAGATAGGTCATCACGGTAGGATTGTGTGACAGCTGAGGCCTGTTTACTTTGTGGTGGAGAACGAGAGAGAAAGAAAGATATTGGGATCTTATAGTCCCCTTTGACAATATGTCCCTAAAGACCAGAAGATCTCCCATGAGGCCCCAATTCTTAAATGGTCCACTACCTCCCACAGGCTGGAGACCAAGTATTTAACACATGGGCCATGGGGGAACAGTTACCCAAACCATAGCAAGTGGCTTTATACAAATTGTCTTTGGATTGTGTGGACTTCACATGATATGACGGAGGAAAGACTGGGGTGCAGGGAATGGATGGTGAAGGGACGTAACTTAAATCTCAGGAAAGATGAGTACGACTTTACCATCCTAAGAGAAATATTGGAGACTTTATAAAGCAGGCTGCTACATTTTCTTCCATGGGCACATCTGAGGCAAAGATTCAAGTTGGAGACAGAAGATCGTTCTGAATCAAACAGAACAATGACAGGTAGATCAGAGCAAGACTACTGTATGGTGCTGGAAATTTATAGCTTTCTATTGTTAGAGCCTGCGTAGCAAAGGAACACTCAATCAGCTGCTATGAATTCTACTCTGAAGTTAGGACAAGGAGGAAGCCATGGCATTGTCGAGGTTTTTAAACAGGTTCAAGAGTAAGGAAATATGTAAGAGTGAATGGGTGTGTTTCAAGTTATTTGGGTTATCGTACGTGGAATTTGGGTACTTCACAAATATGACCCTGAAAGAATGTACAGAATTCAGCCGCAAAAGGAAGGAAATACGTGAAGAGCAAAACCCTTGTAACAGATTCCATGATTTCTCTAAAGTGAGCTGTTCTCAACTCAACTTCACACTGTCACCATGAGTTACTTCAAAATCTCAAGGGACAGGACCCAGACATTGGTACTGAGCTATTTCCTGTAGAGCACCTAGGGTTGAGACTGATAAAGAGCTGGTGTCTACTACAGAAATGTCTCCTCTTGGCTCTATCCCCTCTCCTGGGCCTTTCATTTTCTTATGATGATTAAATAAGTTGTACAAGGAATTCTTCATTTGTTTTTGGCTTTTGAGACAGGATTTCTCTGTGTAACAGCTCTGGCTGTCCTGGAAATCACTTTGTTTGTTTGTTTAAAGATTTATTTATTATTTATTTTACGTATGAGTGCTCTATCTGTCTGTACACCTTTATGCCAGAAGAGGGCATCAGATCCCACTAGAGATGGTTGTGAGCCACCTTGTGTTTGCTGGGAATTGAAGTCAGGTCTTCTGGAAGAGCAACCAGTGCTCTTGGCTGCTGAGCCATTTCTTCAGCCCCTGGAAATCACTTTGTAGACCAGGCTGGCCTCGAACTCAAAGAGATCCACCTGCCTCTGACCCCAGATTGCTGGGATTAAAGGCATGTGCCACCACTTCTGGCTATACAAGGAATTTTAATTGTCTTACCAATATTTTAATCCATGACAACAAGCAATCCAACATTTAAATATAATCCATGAACTTGAAGGAAGACAAATGTGAACAGCCGTTTTCCATTCCTGACTTAGTGGTCTCTTAACCATACATATCTTTTCTTTGTTTATTTCTCTTCCCCCAGCTGGATATAACATTTCCTCATCTTTAACCTGCAAAATTAGTACCATTTGACCATAAAGATAATTACATGTGAAAGTAAGCTAGGTGGTAAGGAAAATAGAAGTTCTGGTTTATAGTTCTCTTAATGTACGGTGTTTCCAGGATATTTTTAGATTTATTTTTATGGCTGAATATGTTCCAGAAAAGAAAGTTGACTTTTCTCTCAGAAACTTGTTTCTTCTATCTAAGGATTTGTAAGATCTTTGGCTCTTTTGAAAGTACTTTCCAAAGTGAAGATTTTTGAGCCACTAAGGGATAATTATCTAAGATTTTAAAAAGGGGTGGGGGGTAATTGGAGACTTAGCTAATATCACACAGAGCCAGCCAAGGCCCAATTTACAGAGCACANTGCCAGCTTTTAGGCCCATGAGACCCTCTCACCCTTAATTCAGCAAGTACTGGCCACATTCTAATGCTCATTATCCATCATTATACACATTTTGATACTTATTTTACTTCAGAGTATTTGTGTTACCTTCCCAGTTCTGTATTAATGTTGATTTTTTTAACTAAAAAGTCCAGTTGTCAATTATTATGACTTTTGTTTATGAACTGATTAATACTTTCTTGGTTGTTTACAACATTCCCAATAGCTATCTTCAGTTTTGCCAAGAACTCTAACCTGTTTTCCAAAAATCACAATTTTGGCAGAGAACAACTTGTTCTATTGGAATCACTTGAAATAGTGGCACAATTACTCTTGGAGATCTGGTGAGCCAGGTGTGGTGCCGTGCTCGGCTCAGCTGGTTATTGCTCTTGGCTTTGCCACAATTGATGCCAATTGTATTAAGCCCATGTGACTTATATTCTGCTCGCCAGCAGAGCCCATCCTGCCCTCTCTCTGCTCAGCCTGACCCAGGCTGTTAAGTATCACAACTTACTGCCTTTCCCTTGCTGAGGTTCAGCTCCTGGCCCCTGTTTCAACTCTATTAGGTTCCACTACCTAACACACTATNTGAAGGCAGCCTTGGAATAAGATTCTGTCCAGAGGATTTATCCTTTTCTGGAGGAGTTGTTGTCAAAATTCATTTCAAATTNCATGGCTTTGAAGATGAAGTTATTGATGGCTCCAAACTTTCTTTGAAGCTAAAGGAGCTTCATAANCAAAAATAAAATTTTATAATCATGTCTTTTAAATAACTTAATTGTAATAATTTGTATAATCATGATGTTGTAGACACTGACACTTACTNAGTGCTGACCATACTGTATGTGCTGAACAATTTGTATGTGTTATCTTAGTTAATATCACAACAGCTCTGTAGAGACTTCTCTTCATTCTCAGTTCTTGGATGAGTCACAGAGATATGAGCATGTCCAGCATCACTCAGCTGCTGGATGATGAAGCCATGATTGGAAACTTAAGGAATCTGCTTACAGATTCTGCAGCTTGTAGTCGTCATTCATTGTAACAGAAGAAGATGTAAATGATAACTAAACAAACTCCTCTCATGGAAAATAACACTGTATTCTCATCTTCTTTTTGGAGTCAAATTAATAATTATGAGTGACATACCTTATTAACTGTTATTCATGGGTGTGGTCATTTTAATGTCTTTTAGAATGTAAAATCTATTTCTTCTTATTCATTCAGAAGACATTATTTGGGCAAACATCTACTTGCCAAGCTATAAATTGGTAGAGCATATGGGTAAGTGTGGTGGTATTTTATCTATGTCCCCCAATAAAATTTATTTGAGGATCAGAGGAACAAGNTCAGCCGCTAGTCTTACAATTAGCACACNCCCTTAATCCTATCACCTAGCAAGGGTCNNTCTGGATCTCTCTGAGTTCCAGGTCACACTAGGAAAAAGTCAAGCATGGAGACACACGCCTTTAATCCCAGCATCAACCGTAGAATTCTGGAGGTCTATACAAACAGACAGGAAGTGATGTAGCTAGGCTGAGAGAGCCAATGGGAGAACAGAGCAGAAAGGGATACAGGGTGGAGGTATAGGAAGTCACACACTCTCTTTTCGAGGCAGCAGCGTTGGTGAAGTGAGGCTAGTAGCTGTTCCTAATTCCTCTGATCTCTGTCAGACTTTCACCCCTATCCCTGGCTCCATGTTTTATTTAATAAGACCGTTTAGAAAATCCATCTTACAGGTAAGAAAGAACGCATTTCTTTCTCAAATTGGTCCTCCTCAGATAAGAGATGTGGCCTTGGAAACAAGTGTATGATAAATGTCACAATGGGACATACATGTCATCGACNGGNGAGGAGAGGAGAAGACACTCCATTGTATTTATNGCACTCTGTCAACATGACCAGATGTTCATACAATATCCCCAACAATTTGACTTCTCTGGAAAGAAGCTAAAACTCAAATTTTAATCAAAGCATCTTTTTTCCAGGATATGTACTGGGGCTTAATAATGTAACTTGGAACCANGGAACCTTAGTAGTGTAACATTGAATGACTTGCTTAACTTCCCTGTATTTCAGTTTCCTTCTCTGAACACTAAGAACATCTTTAGTAAGAGAATTGTTGTGAGACTTGAATGAGCTTGAATTCTTTTGAAGAATATTTTATGTATATAATATATTAGTTATATATAAGTAATATAGAGAATATATAATATTAATATAATATATATTATTTATAACATAATACTAGCTATATATGTTTATAGTGTATATATGTATACACATATATATGATTGTAAGTGAACACTGATCTTCAATGAACTGTCTTTAAAGATAGAATGGCCATCTTCTTGCAAACAGACCAGGTAATAATAATAACTGTATATACTGACTGAGCTGCTAATGTATCCTAGATACCATGCTAGGATCTGTTATACCTATTCAATTCAGGATCCCAGGAGTCATCAAAAAGTCTAGTAATTAAATACAGACCAAAAATAGCTAAGACATATGAGGACTTGGGTATTTAAATGGAAAACTTAACTTGGTCTTGATTGGACTCGGAAATGCACNATNCAGAAGGTAAGACTCCAGCTAGANCTTAAAGGAACCAGCTAAAGGATATGATGGTCATTAACAGGATGGGAACCANGCGAAGATGAGAAGGCTNGGGGGCTGTACATGGAAAAGAGCCTAGAGAAGTGCAGGGGAAACAGAAATGGCTCTGATGAAGAGCTTTGTAAGCTATAGGAGACTATAAACCTACCTTCAAACTTGAGTGTGTAATATGACATAGTAACATTTATATTCTAGGCAGATGGCTCCAGTGCCACCAAAGGCAATGGATTTGAAGGAAGTAAAATAAGTGTGGAAAAGTCTATTGAGAGATTATTGCAATGAGGCTGGANAGATGGCTCATTAGTTCAGAGTGCTTGCTGTGCTTGCAGCGAGCCAGAGTTCAGTTTCCAACACTTATATCAAGCAGCTCATAACTACCTGGAACTCCAGCTCCAGGGAACCCAATGCTCATATTTATCCTCCATGGGTACCTGCACACACCTGAACAGGCGCATACACATACACATAAATGAATAATAAATAAATTATTTTAAGAGGTTATTATTTGTAACACAAATTGCTAAACAGTCTTATTAATAGAAAACCCAGAGCCAGATATTGGGGTGAAAGCTGAAAGATCAGATGGATAAAATGAGCCAGCCACAAGTTCTTACCACTAGGAAATCCTCAGCCCAAGAGAGCTACTTCCTGCATACTCATGCCTATATACCTTCCTATGCCCTACCATCTCACTTCCTCTCTCCGCCCAGCTCTATCACTTCTGTCTGTCTGTACAGACCTCCAGGTTAAGTGCTGGGATTAAAGGCATGTGCCACCACACCTGGCTCTGTTCCCAGTGTGGCCTTAAAACTCACAGAGATCTGGAGGANTCTCTGCCTCCCAAATGCTAGGATTAAAGGCGTGTGCTACACTGCTTGACCTCTATGTTTAATATTGTGGCTGGCTATTTCCTCTGATTCCCAGGCAAGCTTTATTTGTTAGAGCACAAATAAAATATCACCATAATTATTACAATGATTTCACTTTAGAAGAGATCATGAAAATAGAATAGTAGNGAAGAGAAACAGAGAAGTGAGAAGATTTGAAAAACATGTCCAAGAGTTCATTTGAATTTCATGTGTCTAAATTAGTGCCACATATAATCTTAAACATAATGAAAACTAGTACCTCTACTTCTCTGAATTGAAGAAATATTTCCATTTTCATTGAATTAACAGTTTAGAGGGAGAAATTATTTTCATTTTGTTCTTGCTATGATTCTTAAGTAATAAAATTTCATACATTTTTATAATATTCTGGTTTGATCTTGGAGCCAAGAAGTAAAAGATGAATTTATTTTGAAATCAGAATTTAACATCATTCAGGGAAGAAAAGCTTCCTGTATAATCACATCCAGAGGGGGAAAAAAATTTAAAAAGCGAGCAAATTATCAAAAGAAAATAAGTATTTTTAAACAGCCAAAGCAGAAGCCTGGACACATTTCAGCAGCTGATACTCACAGAGTAATGTCTGGAAATTTTAATGTCTTCCTGACAAAAGTTGTCACTTAAAGAAGAGGAAATTCAAGTGACTTGTGAAGGTCACAGAGCTAACAAGTTGTCAAAGCTCTTGCCANGATCTAGTTTCCTCTAATACACGCATCCGGAGACTGTCTCCAGGTGAGGCTGCTGCTGCTATTGTTCACAGATGACTGGCTCTCTCTCTAATCAGGCTCTCTCCACCCTGCACAGCACNACTGACATTTTGGACTGGATAGTTTGAGCTGTTGGACAAGCTCGCGTGCACCATAGAGTGTAACAAAATTCCTAGCCTCTGCTCACCAGATGCCAGGAACACCCTTCCTCCACTCACAGTGCTGATAACCAAAACCGTCTCCAGACATTGACAAATATTCCCTCGGGGGGAAAATGGCCCCAATTAAGAACAATTGCTCTCAAGTCTTCTCTGTCCTTGAAATACCATCAACTTTAGCCAAGAGGGGGGAAAAATGGGAGAAACTGCACAATTTCTCATACAGATTCTAAAAATCTCTTCATTATTATTTTCACCATGTTTATGCTCTTTTCTCAAAAAGTGAAGCATCTGTGGGCTTTTTCTCAAAGTCTGACTTTGNTATGATGATCTCCGTTTCTGCCCAGTCCCAGCTGTGCTTTGCATCAGTGGGGACTGTCCTCCCAGCTCTCTCCTCTGGTTTGCAGGTGGATTCTGCTGTTGGGGAGACGGCAAGAGAATGGGGTTGGTGGAATGAAAGCAAGGTCATGTTGCTGTGTGACTTCCATGGCTTTTAATCCTGCTAGTCAAGTCCTTCTTCTGTGGTTCCTCTTTTGGTTCCATCTTCTACCNCACAACCCTGGATCTCTGCATCATCTCTGTCCTTTGCTCCTACATAAATTAGCAATGTCTTCCTGCTGCTAATCTCTGGTTTACTTCACATTTCCATGTGACTGTGCATACTTTCCCCACCATCTATGTAAGTAATTGACTCAGAATGAGTTATGCTCCCCTAAATTCCCTATTTTAAAGCCCTAACTCCCCCTGTGGAAGTACCTGAATGAGGAGGTAATCCATGACAAATATGGTCATGGGGTAGAACTTTGGACTGATAGCATCATTGTCCTCTAGGAAGAACATAGCAGACCACATGCTCTCCTCCCCTCTTTGTTCCTCTTCCCAACATGAGGACACAGCAAGAAGGAGTTGTCTGCAAGGCAGAGAAGAGTCCTCACCAGGAACTGGATCCACCAGCACCTTGCTCTTAAAATTCTCAGCTTCCAGAAATCTGAGAAAGTCTGCCTTTTAAACCACTCGGTCAGTCTATGTTGTTATGGCAGCACATGGTACCTAATACATCAGTTTCTTGTTCTATGCCCTTATTGTTTGAAGGTGCTGGAGGGCTTCTGTTTTCCTACAGAGGCTAAC
>LZPO01027575.1:43964-56215 GCA_001675575.1 Neotoma lepida
GCAGCAGTTGCAAGTTTTGAAGATACTGCATAATTTAAACCTGACTTACTTCCATCAGGAAAAATTAAGATATCATTTCCCATGTCCACACATGTGAGTGCATCTCTTATCCCTTACCCTTAGGGNCTGACTCATAAAATATGTCCCCATGTATTGATTGGTCCCTGTTTCTGGTAGCTCCTGGCCTTCACTGAGGATGAGCTTGGCAATAGACAGNGTACTATTTTATTTCCCTTTCTCCATGCCATAGCTGCTTTTTCAGGTGTGACCACTAGTACCTTCCGTGGGCCAGGATATTCANAGGGAATGGTTGTTGTTAGCTCCTAATGGAATGNTTGTGACTTCAGTTTCATTTGTAATTGCTCTCAAATAGCTGTCCATAGTTCCTCCCTCATAATGGCCTTACATTTATCCATCACTTCCCCANTGAGTTACTCTTCCTGATTTTCCAAGAATCAGTACTAAGAGTTTGTGGATGAGTATCATTCATAACAACCAACCAGAAAGAGCTTTGTTCACAGAGCTTTGTTCCAATCTAGACTCATTTGTCACCTGGATAGGGTGACAGCTGGCTGAGAGGTCATAGCAGTCCATCTGAGTTGCTGCCATGCACTAGCAGCATGTGTATACCAAACATTGTTGTGTGAATTCCCATCTCCTTCCTTTATTTGATGGGATTTCTCTAAGGACAATGTTGGAGCAGATTTTAAATCTATTGTTTGCTGTACAGGCACTACAAGGGCATGCAACTTTACAAAAAATAGGGTTGGACTTAAGCTTCCCTTTCTGCTGATAATATGAATGCCACTTAATCAGAATACTGTTTGTGCCATGGCAGACAGGCTATCAGACTGGACCCCTGTTTCTNTTTTACTGACACATCTCTTGTAGAAGCTGTGCTATGACAAGGGAACATTTATCTAACAGAGTAAAACACTACTTGGCCCTTCTGAATGCCAGGTCCTCAAAACTGCACAGCAAACACTCAACCACAGAACCATATCCTCAGCCCCTCTGTTCTGGGTGTGTCTGTAAGGGCATTTTCAGTTATATCCTGAGAGCTCTGAGCTAAGCACTTAATGATGGACACATACATGATAAGACAGCCTTGATAGTAGGGATAGAGCTAGTGGGAAGAGACAGTAACCAGCATTGAGAGTTTAGGCTGTCTCTTGCTCTGTATGCCCCTTTCTGTTTCCTGGATGCCGTGAGGTGTGCCGACACCAGGTCCTCCCTGCCAGGGTGAACTGCTGGCTCTGAAATCATTGGCCCAAATAAATAATTGCTTCCTTTCCCTTTTCTCAGGTATTTTGGTCACAGTGACACAAAAGTAGCTGGAATAATGTGTAACAGGAAGAGGCTACCTGGCATNCAATTCTAGAGGGGAAATCTGAGGTGCAAATGACAATTTGGAAATGTCATTGCATGCATGGTGGGTTGTCAACAGAGGAGAGCTGCTTTGATTTTAGTGATGAAGGAAAGGAGTCAGAGACACAAGTGCCAGTGATGAACAAAAAGACTACAAGAGCAGGGCTTCCTGGAGTCAAGTGAAGAGAGGGTGGAAGGAAGGAAAAGTCTTCAAATACTGAAAATATTTAAAATTATTCAAAGCACAAAAAATAAATAAATAAAAGCCAAGTGAAAACAAAATTATTGACAATCTTATGGTCATTGTGGAGGTCATTAGCAGTTTCATTGTCACTATGAGAATAAAAGAAATAGAGACAGAATACATCACACACTATTTTGTAGAAGGTTGCCCTTCTGCTGAGTCCTTAGAGAGACATCCTGATGCTTCACCAGTCTCTCCCCCAACACTCTGAATTTTTGTCTGATGTTAATTTGTGATTGAGGCAGACTAGTTTGGTCATTCTCTGCACAATGCTACTCAGAAAGAAAAATAAACACAGAATGATCCAGGAGTGGTGGTACATGTCTATAATCCCAGCAATAGAGAGGCTGGGCAGGACGATCATGAGTTTGAGGGCAGACTGGACAAAACAATGAGATTCTGCTCTTAATGATATCGGAGAACAATTACAGTTACAGTAACTGGAATCCAGATGTTTTCACACAGTGAACCAGAAGTTCAAAAAGAACCTAGAAGCATTTAGGGTAACATAAAATGTAAACATTATTTTATTTATGCTTTCTTTTCTTTCCAATGATATTTTAAGATTTCCAGTCCTGGGAATGGTGGAACTTTCTCATGGTTAACAGTTGTTAAGTTCTGGAAACAAATTGAAAAGTATGGCCACTTCAGAAAATAGGAAGCAACCAAAGCAGGCAGCATCTGGAAGGAATGTTCCAGAAAAGTGGGTGGGGGGAGTCATCCATATAGTACACAATGTTGCTATTGAGATACAAGCAAAAAAGTATAGTTGCGTAGACTCAAGATGCAATAAAGGGAGTCTGAGAGTGTCAGAGTAGTTGGCAATTAAAGAAACACTCAGACACATAAAAAAGGAAGAGGGAGAGAGGGATGGAAGGATGGAGGGATGGATGGAGGGAGGGAGGGAGGAAGGGAAGGAGGGAGACAGTATAAATCAACATTTGCTGAGAATAATCATAAAGAACTTTATTTGAACACAATTCTTTGAAATAAATATAATTGCTGAAGATGACTGATTTTTACATAATAAGGAGATGGATGTGCTTTGTTTATTTTTATATAACGGTTTAAGTCTTGCCTGAAGAGCCAATACTACAGGATATAAGACATCATCAATGTTTTTCAGAATTGATTGATACTTTGATTTTTCTAGCCATCAATGCTGAGAACACTGTTTCACATAATTACACAGTATAAAATGGCAAACATGTATTTAGTATTGTTCTAGAAATTGTTGGAAATATTGTCCTAATCCTAGGCCAAAATTTACCTTATGAATTTTGATGAAACTCAAGTCAGTTACTCAAATAGCAATTTTTAAAAGTGAAACATTCAAACAGAATCCAAGCCAATGATATACTAATTTACATGCTGAGGAGTAGTGGTAGAGAAATANTAAAAGTGTTTTTCTGTAACTAACCATTATGTTTCTCTGAGAAGANAAAGCTTTGTGTATATAGTAAACACACTGCAACTTTCCACACAATAACCTCAGATCTGAAATGAAGCATCTCAGGAAGGACTGATTGGTGCTATGTGCCATGACAGCAGGTAAAATGCATTTTAAGTGTTTAGAACGATGAGAGCATGGAGTGCATGCAGTGGGCAGTACTGGCCTATGTATTTGATTTTTAAATTAAGCTTCAGTTGATGCTAATTCAGAAGATATTTACTGTTGCTAAATCCATTCATTCAGTTACACAGGCCCATATGGGGACCAAATCCATAGTTAAGAAGCTTGGCATGCTGGTTAATTTTCTTGTCAACTACACAAGTTAGAGTTATCTGGGAAGAGAGAACTTCAACTGAGAAAATGCCTCCATCAGACTGGCCTGTAGGAAAGTCTATGGGAGCATTTTCTTGATTAATGATTGATGTGGGGGAAGAAGACAGACTATTGTGGATGGTGCTAGCTTGGGCANTGTTCTNGCATTATATAGAAAAGCAAGTTGACCAAACTGTGAGCAAGTCTGTAAACAGTTGTTCCTGCCCTGGCCTCCCTAGGTGATGGACTGTGTTTAAGACATGTATGNCATGTATGACAAATAGGCACTTTCCTTCTAAAGTTGGTTTGGACCAGTGGATTTGTCACAGCAACAGAAAGCAAACTCAGACACTTTTTTATTATATTTTTTCATTTATTTTACATACCAACCAGTTTCCCCTCCCTCCTTTCTTCCTGTTCCCTCCTTCCACTTCCTGTCTAACCCCTCCTTCCACTCCTCTGTTCAGAAAGGGGCAGGCCTCTCATGGGAGTCAACAAAGCATGGCATATCAAGTTGAGGCAGGACCAAGCTCCTCAACACTACATCAAGGCTAAGCGGGGCATCACAGCATGGGGAATAGGTTCCAAAAAGCCCAGCTCATGCACCAGGGACAGATCCTGATTCCACTGCTAGAGGCCCCATAAACAGACAAAGAGCTACATAACTGTCACCCACATGCAGAGGGCTTAAGTGGGTCCCTTACAGGCTCCCTAGCTTAGACATTTGGTTTTAAACAAAAGATAAATCTAAGCCTCTAATAATTTAGTTCTTTTTGCCCTCAGTTAACTGCCTGGAACTAAGTACTCTAAGAATATAGCCAAAGCTTGAGAAGATGATTTAGTGGGNAAAATCACTTCCCAAAAAAGCTCAAGACATGAATTTGCTTTCTGAAACCCATGTAAAAGATCCAAATGTGCTGGCACATATCTGTAATACCAACACTCTTTACACTAGATAAAAGGCTGAGGCAGGAGAATTGACCAGAAGCTCCAAGCAAACTAGGGTGGTCTGAAGTATGTGTCCCAGTTTTGGCACAGTATGCCCTTCTCTCTCTGTCTGTCTCTCTCTGTGTCTCTCTCTGTCTCTCTGTCTCTCTGTCTCTCTCTCTTTCTCTCTGTCTCTCTCTGTCTCTCTCTCTTCTGTCTCTGTCTCTGTCTCTGTCTCTGTCTCTCTCTCTCTCTCTCACACACACACACACACACCAAAATGAATATAACTCACAGTCTCTAAATATACTCACAGAGAATGACATAGGGATCTCATCGATGTGTCCCGATTCTTCTTAGCTCTGTGGGAGAAGTTACACAGAACCTTCCAGGGAGTATGATAGTCCTTATTGATTAAAACATTCTTCTGGCAAAACNTCATACTTCAAAGGAAGAAATGTAGGCCACTCTAGTCAAGTCATACCAGTATGACTAAGTATGCATGCACAGAACACCCAGTTTCTGTAGGAAACTGAGTTTATTGGCCCAGAGTAGCAGAAAGGTTAAATTCTAATACAGANACATCAGCTGCTGCATATGATTAANCCCATATTTCAGCTAATCAAAACTGGGGCATTCTATTGGCCTCTGGAAGGTCATGGGGGAAGACACTGCTATACATTGCCACACATAGTATCCCTCCTCATCTACATAGTATTTTGATCTCATTCTTGAAAGACATTTTTGCTGGGTATAAAATTCATGGTTGGCAGAGATTTTTATTCTTGCCGCATAATGAAGGTATTTTTCTGGATTCTGTTACTTTTGTTGACAATTCCACTATCAGTTTGTTTGTGATGCCTCTGAAGTTTATCCCTTTTCTCCAACCTGTCTCGGGTAAAATGTCTAACNTTGTCTTTGGTGTGTCTCTGTGGGATTTTTTTCTTACCCCTCTATCAAGTCTTAGGATTCACAATTCTCAGAATAAACCTCTTGATCTCTTCTGGAAAGTTTTTANCTATTGCTTATCCCACACTCGCTTGTAATCCATTCTCTCCCTCTGCTCTTCTTACAACTTTGATTGAAAGCATACTGGAACCTCTCACTTCATGATTCTTAACTTTCTGTCTGATGTTGTATTGCTTTGATGCTATTTTAGTGTCTGTTTATTTTCCACTTCTGTAATAAAACGCCCTGAGAAAAGCAATTAAAAAAGAAATAAGTTATTTTGGCTAACTTTGCCAGAGAAGTACAGTCTATCATGGTGGATAACACATGTCTGCAGGCAGGGGAGGCATCATGGCCAGTGTTGGAGTCAGGTTTATCACATGGGATCCACAGCCAGGAAGCAGGGGATGAACAGGAAGTGAAGTGGGACTATAAAGCTTCAAAGTCCTCTAGTGACTCATTTTCTCCAGCAAGACTCCTCACTTCTAAAAGTTTCATAACCTTCTGGAATCCTCAGCTAGGACCAAGTGTTCATACACATGAGCCTATGGGGAACATTCTACATTCAAACCACAATAATTATATCCTGGATAATTTTCTCAGATCCACTTATTCTGTTTTATGCCAATAAATTGTATTTTGAATTCTAAAATTCTCTTGTTAATAAAATCCATCTCATTCTATATTCTGTCGTCTATTATGTGTATTGTAACCTTTTATATTTCTTGAAGTATATTAAACATATCCTTTCATATTGAGTGTTTAAGAATTCCATTGTCTGGTTAGTTTTCAGGTTAAATATTTCTCCTGATCCCTATACCTAACCTCTTTATGTGAGGGGGTTTGTATTATTTTTAGCATACTATATTTCTTGAACTTTTGAAAATTATTTTATGACTAGCTTGGAAGCAAGATCCACAAGGAGGATTTAGATTGGTTTAGATTATGTTCCTGGAGCTGCTACTAATAGNATCAATTTATATTAAATTTTTGGAGAAATATTTTTAATCCATGCTTTGATTTTGAACTGCAACCCTTATGAAGGCTTGTTAGTGGCTATGAATGTTAAGGATTTAAAATTGTTATTTATTTAATGTGTGTGTGTGTGTGTGTGTGTGTGTGTGTGTGTGTGTGTGCNTTGCACATGGTGACCTGAAGAAGATGTCAGATCCCCCGAGAACTGGAATTACAGATGATTATGAGCCACTGTGTGGGTACTGGGAACCCAACCCATATCCCCTGTAAGAGCAGTAAGCAATCTTAACCACTGGGCTATCCCTTACTCAATTCAAAAGTTGAAATAGACATTCTTCCTCACAGTTCTCTGGTNGGATGGTTTATGATGTAGGCTAGGGGTTTATTTTTCATTTATACTTAGGATGGCCATTTGAGCTATCAAATTTAAGGGGGAGCAGAAGGAAGGTGAGGAAAAGGATTTTTTGATGCCTTTTTAGATAAGCTATGTATCACACGCCTTCTAGAACCACAAATTACAACATTCAAGGTCACTCAATTCAGATAGCAGGAGAAAGCTAGTGGTAAGTACTATTTGTTTCTGGGTTCCCAGAAGATGAAAGCAAATTCTCTCATTGCTTCTGGGGTTTCTCATTTTGCTTAAAGTTTAACCTCTGACTAGTCTCCACTACATGCCACTCAGTGATGTATTTTCCAATATGTTATACAGCCAGTGTTTCGACAGACAGATTTGACAGAATCCTGAGGCTTGTTCTGCTGAAATTGGAACTTCGGCACTTTCTTTATACAACAATAGTATTAAATCAAGTCTCTCTACCATTGAATGCCTGTTTTGAGCTCTACATTGGCCCAGGGAAAACCCCAGTGTTAATTAGGTGTGTAAGCCCTGCATCCACAAGCCTGTCCAGCTACTTTCATGATCATTCATCTTCCATGCACCTTCCTTTTGCCAGACCTGAATTAAATGACTCATAGTCATCAGAAGAGAAATCCCGTGCCCTCTTCCCCATTAGATTTTCAAATACTAGTTTCCACTCCTTCCTTTTAACCCAAATACCTGACAAAGCTACTTAAAAGAAAGATTTGTTTTGGCAGCATGGTAGGGAGAGTATGGTAGAGCTAAGTAGCTCATATCACAGCAGACAGGAAGTAAACTCCCCTTTTTTCCCTCTAGGTCCTGGCCTATGGGTGGTGCTGGTCCTGCTTTCTTTAGTTCACGCTCTGGAAGTGCCCAGAGATATGATCCTAGGTACCTCTCAATCCTACCAAGTGGACAATCAAAATGAACCATCATACTCTCTTTCCTTCTTCCAAAATCTACTCCCTCTTCACTAACACTCATTCATCTCCAGGGTTCGGTTTAAATACTGATTTTCCTATAAGTTTGGATTTGGGGTTCCTTCCTGTGCCTACACTTTACCAGAAGTGATGTAGTTTGAACATTTGTTGCTAAGTGTTCTCAAAGAGTCAAGATATGCCTGACGCTCAGTGGGTATGCATTGTTCACTCCTCATAATGAGCAGTTGCTGAAAGAGCATCAACATTGTAATCATCAGTAGAAGACAGGGTAGTAAAGGCTGTGAATCCCCTTGCTGCAAATGTGTTTGTCAGAAACAAAGGTTAGGTGCCAGGAAAACACAGTTGTCTAGGGGCCTCAGTGGCCAGGCCCAGCAGAAACAGTATGACTGTCATGGCCAGATCCTCCCAAGGAAGCCTGTAACTAAAGTGGGACAAACAGAAAATAGCTCCAATAGCTAAACACTCTCATTGTGAGTAAGTGTAAGACACCCCAGAAATCCCCAGTCAACTTTCACAGAGGGTTGAGCTCCATGAATAAGGTTGAACCTCATGTATGTAGACTATAGTTGGTTGCTCCACCCTACCTGTAGGTGGGGCCTAAGGAAATCCAGGTTTATAGATTGGTGAGACCTCATCGCTGACCCTTGATTATCTACCTCCTGGTGAAGAAAGAGCAAGTTAACAAAATAATAACTTCAAAGGAGGAGAATTGCTACAGAGGTAAACCATCTAAATCCTGGTGACATATAACAAAGAGGCGGGGGGGGGCAATACAATTGTTATTCCTCCCACTAGACTCGCCACAAGAAATACAAAGAGTGCTGAAAAAAGAGAGCTGGGTAGAGCTCCTGGCTTCCTGACACTATAAGCCCCAAGGTACATGTTTATCATTCAAAGCATTTATATTTTCCCAAGCCTGTCTTCTCAACCATAGAAGCCTGCATAGCTTTATTGACTCATCACATCTCTCCTCTTACACTGGAATCTGCAAAGGAAATTCTACCCTCTCCCAATCCCCACCATCTTGTGGTGGGCAGGGAAATAGGACACAGGGGGATCCCACCCCAACCTCACCCTCTGGTTACCTCATCCCTCCCCACTTCTTCCTGATGCAGGAACCACTGTAGTAAATGTTAAGGAACATGAAATTCATTGCAAAAGGTNGGACAGAGAGTGCGTCCTACATGAAGACACAGGCAAAAGCCATTTTCAGAGCCAGGCACAAAACTCTTTATTTTTATTTTATTACTGAAAACGATTTATTTTAACAATATTTTGTTAATTCTTTGAGAATTTCATGCAATGCAATTTGAATATATTCACCCCACTCCTCTTACAATCACTCTCTCCAATCCCTTCTCACCCAACTTTGAGATTTTTTTTTCCCCTTATTGAGTCTAGTTTGTGTTGCCCTGCTGGTCTTGGGAATAGGCCCTACCATGACATATGGTCTCGCAAAGGTCACATCTTTAAAGAAAACTGACTATGGTTTTCAACTATGGTTTTAACTCAGTGGTTAAAAGTCTTCAATGATACTGCAGATGACCTGGGTTTCACTTTCAACAACATGTTGCAGCTCACAACTACCTGTAACCNCCACTTATGGTAGTCTCAACAGAGATTCCTGCCCCAGGGAGACATGGGAAAGTATGAGTTAATGGAAGAGTGTGAGGGGGGATCCCTCTGAGTCCTGATCTCCTGACAACCATGAGAGTATAAACCTTGCATAAGTGGAACCTTGCAGAGGCACAGAGATGAGAGACAGAGCAATAAAATCTAACATTCTCTATTGGCTCCATGTACTGCTGCNTGCATGTGNTGCACATGCATACACTCACACATGCACACACACATAAAATGAAATAAATAAGTATTTCTATTTTATTTTTAAAATCTTTAATAGCATTATGTTTCTTCCCAGAGAAAGAAAAAGTGAAAGAATTTAGTCTGAGAAACCAGAGACTGGAAATCATGAAAGGTCTAGCCTGGAAATCATGGGGGGTCTAGCCATGAGTCCCAGTTCTTTCTGAAGGCAGGACAGAGTTGTCTCATAATTGNGCTCCCTGGAGTTTTCTAAACCATGTCTGCACTTGATGATCCTTGATGGAAGAACTATATTCAATACAGAATACAGAACAAAACTGCCTATGAAGCAGTAAGATAAACAGTAAGGGGCTGGGGGCAAGTAGCTCAGAGATAGAGGTAGAGAAAGGTTCTGAGTGCAATCCCTAGTAATACAGAGAGAGAGAGAGAGAGAGAGAGAGAGAGAGAGAGAGAGAGAGAGAGAGAGGTGTGTGCACACACAGATAATGAGTGAATGAGTGAACTCATAGCCTTATGATGGGAAATAGCTTGTGTCCTACCTAACGGGATAGCATTTTTCAGCTCTAGCTTCCTGCTTTGAGGGTTATGAGTCTGATTTCTCATATTCTTAGCTTTCCAAGAAAGGGCAAAATGTCTAGATTTTTAAAAACTGATGCAAAATGTACAAGTTTTTTGTTGTTTGATATTTCCACTATTTGTTTAATGATTTTAGTCATATTCATTTCCATCCTAGTTAGCTTTGTCAACTTAACACAGCCTAAGAGTCATCTGATAGGAGAGCATCAACTGAGCAATTGCCTAGATCAGATTGGCTTGTGTGCATATCTGTAAAGTATTGTCTCCCCAGAAAAAGTCACACAACAAATCAGGTCTCCATATACTATGCCATCTCATCCAGAATCCAACTCCAGTATCTTTAGAGAGGAGTCCTTTTATTGTGAAAACCATTTTTTCTCTCATCCACACCAAGTCAGTCTGGAAGGCCAGTCATAGGGAGCTCCTCTAAGAGGACCCAGTATATCACAGTACAAACCTTGCCATAAGTAAGGGGTGGATGGGGAGTCTCGCAGAGGCACAGCAAAGGGAGACAAAACAATAAAAGCATGAATACAGGAAGCTACTTTTTCCAAAAATAGAGCTATCAAACCTTAATGGGCTGGAAATTGCAGGGAGAGGACAATGTAAAGACAAGACAAAGCTATTTGTAATCACAGTGCCATTTTCACCAACCTGGTGCATGCCCTTGAACTGGAAGCTGTGCGTTTGGCATCTGTTTACAAATTAGGCAACTGGAGGTGCCCCAAAGCATTAGTCTCTTTTACTACTTCCTTCAGTGTGTATAATATTAGCAAAATGTCCCAATGGCTGGTAAATCATCTTTAATTCCTTTGGAACTCATTGTAGTAATGTGAACCATGATGGATTNCTGTGGTATTTAAAGAACTGGATTGTCAATTAGCTTTTATGAGATACATCACAGTCATCAGCCTTGCATCAGACCTCTTTTTCCAAAGAAGCAAGTTATTAAAATGTACAATAATTTGCTTTTATTATAATCTATCTAAAAGCCAAAGCTAGTCTGCAAAATAATTTAAAGTTTTAAGTTGCAATCTAAGAGACCTTTTCTTCAAAATGACTGGATAATGTAGCAANGCCATTCTTGGTTAATTATTTTGCAGAGTGTGAATTTCAGTTAATCGTTTCTTGCAAGGACCAAATAACATAGGTGCTTCCTAATAGCCTCTCTGGGAATAACTACTGTCCTTTCAGAAGCTAATTAATCAAGCTATGCTCATAAAAGCTTAAGTAACTACCCACCAGGGTGACAGTCCCCTGAGGCCTCCTTGCTCCTGGAAATCACTTGCCTATCATGTTGACCTTGGCAGAGAGAAGGGCAGTGAGTCAACCTGACTTGGCACAGCACTCACCAGGGACCATCAGTGTCATCTAGCATGGTCACCAGCTCAGGCTAACCTGGAACTTTTAAACCTTGTCTTTATTGCTGATGCCCTTCAGAACTTCCAGTGCTACTTGTGGCTCAAGGAAGCAAAGGTCGATGGGCTTCAAGGNAAACATGGGAAGCCCAGGAAAACTCTTTTGATTTCATTAAGCCACTACAAGTTTAATTGATAGTTATGTGTCAAACCTTGAGAATATCAAGGCAAAGAAGTGGTATTTCTCTCCCCCCATGGTACCAACCTACACACCCAAGTTCATGTCTAAATAAAGTGGTCTGTAGCTTTGTCCTCAGTAGCTCCATTCTCAAAGTTACCTTGTTGAACCACAATTATAGAATCCTGTCTTTCTCCCCATTAACCTGAAATCCCTTTAGAGACAGAGAGAGAAAAGAATAAAGAAAGAAAATGAAAAGAAATAAAGAGAAAAAAATCATTTCTGTGCTTGCACCACCTTGCTTGACTTATTTACTTAATAAGCACATGAAAACAAGAATAATAACGATAAGACAATGACATTTAGTGCACATATTCTAAAAGTGGGTCACAAGTTGGATACCCTCTAACAATCAACCTTACAAAGGAANTATGAAGTCATATATTTTCCATTTCAGTGATGAGGGAATGAAGACTTGGGGATAGGGGAGACAATTCAACTGATAATGTGCTTGCTACACAAGCATGAGAACTAGGCTTTAGATCCCCAACATCCATGTAAAAAGCCAGGCATGGTGGAGCATGCCTATAATCCCAGCACTAGAGAGGCAGGGACAGAGGACTCCTAGATCCTGTAGCCAGTCAAGCCAATCTGTGAACTCCAGGTTCAATGAGAGACTCTGTCTCAAAACCTAAGGTGGAGAACAATATAAGAAAACCTGGCAATATTCATTTCTGACCTACACACACACACACACACACACACACACACACACACACACACACACAC
>LZPO01027575.1:68549-93545 GCA_001675575.1 Neotoma lepida
CATGAGTACAGGGTCTTATGTAGCCATGCAACACATGCACATAGATTATGTACAGCCATAAGACCCTGGGCTGTCTAAGCATTTTGCCTGAATATTGACAGCACATGCTCAGCTGTAGGCCCCTGGTTGCTGGCTAGGCATTTTGCCTGAATACTGACAGTGCATGCATGGCCGTGGACTCTGGAAGTGGCTAGAGATGCNGGAAATACTAACACACACACCTCCCTCTACTGCCCTTCAGGTCCTCGTGTTGAAGGACCCTCACTCAAAAATAGGCCCCTCACTCAAAAATAATATTAAACTAACAGCTTCTGCTTGAACTAAAAGGAATAGGCCTGAGTTCCAAGCTTCCTAGAAATGCCAACAGAGGCTCCGGGAATTNAAGCAGTANAAAGTCACAAAGTCANGATGCCTGGAGGGCCATCTGAAAGCAACTGATTAACCACAGAATGTCCCAACACCAGAGATAGAAAAGGTCTTGTGACAAACAACAGGTCGAGCTTAAGGGTTAGACAACTAGATAANTCAGGAACCAAAGAAATTCCTAAGGATAAGCAGAGATAAGCNGATCAAATGAAGAATCANATAACTCAGGAACTGTAGAAATTCCTAAGAGTAAGCTAGTCAAAAATGAACCTGTACTAACCCCTCTCCCCTTTGAGGAATTTTGTGGGTTTTGCCTTTAAAAGTTAAGCTCACAAAGAAAGGGCAGATCTCCTCCCTGCCTCGTCTCGGGGCACTGCGGATGAGATCTCCCTGCCCGGCTTGTATTTCTAGAGAATAAACCTTACTGTTGCATTCTGGACATCCTCGGTCTCTGGTGGTCTTTTGGGGGGGTCCTAATCTGGGCATAACAGTGTTTGTGCCACAATTTCCAAAGTGATTTCTGGCTTTTAATTCCTTCACCACTTGCTCAGTCCTGTTCACTTCCAAATCAGATTTATAAAGTGATTTCCATCTTCTGTCTCAAATGCTTCAGTGCCTTCTTGTTTTACACCGGGTAGAGTCTCTGACACGACCTGCAAGGCCCTTGGCGATCTCCCTGCTCCTGCCCTCCTCCCCATGCTCCTCTCTGCTGACAGCTGAGCACCTGTGCCTCCTGTTGTTCCCGGTGCATCTGCTCTAGGTTGTTTTCCATTGCTGTGATAAACACCCATGACAAAAAGCAACTTGGGGAAGAAATGGTTTATTTCGTCTTGTAGATTATAGTCCATCATGAAGAGAATTCAGGGAAGGAACTCAAGGCAGGAGTCTAGAGGCAGGAACTGAAATAGAGACCATGGAGGAATGTTACTTACTGACTTTCTCCAGGCCTTAACTTCAGCTACCTTTTCTTTACAGGCCAGACTCACCTGCCTAGGGATGGTGCTGCATACAGTGCACTTTGTCCCTTCCATATCAACCATCAAGGGATAGTAAAGACAATCCNTTACAGANATGTCCACAGANCAATCTCTTCTGGGAAATTACTCAATTGATGTTCCTTTGTCCCAGTTGTATCAATTTGATAATAAAAACTAACCAGTATATCCCCTCTCCAGCCAGGCAGNAATTTTCCAAAAATTTCACATCTTCCATCAGCTAGTACTGGTCACCACTGCTGCCCGTGAGAAACAGAAAAAAACAGCAGTATTGTGAGCCATGAGCTCCTGGTATCAAGCATGGAGAACACTGCTGTGAGCCAGGAATTCTTGTTTCTAGTCTTTCAGGAGAATCATGGAAGACAGCNTTTTNTGAAATCTTGGACCAGGTAAGGAATGTGGCTGAGCCTTATTAGATGTCAGGAGTGGGATCCTTAGGCACAGCCCTTTCTGAACTCCCATCCTTTGGTGGTTTGAANAAGAGTAGCCCCCAAACATTCACAGATTTGAATANTTGATCACTAGAGATTGGTACAATTTTAAAGGATTAGGAGGTGTGGCCTTATTGAAGGAGGTGTGTCACTGGGAGTGGGCTTAAAAAAGCCTATTCCAAGCCCAGAGTCTCTCTCTCTCTCTTCCTGCTGCCTGTGGATCAGGATGTAGAACTCTCATCTACTTCTCCAGCACCATGTCTATCTACATATCACTATGCTTCCCACCATGGACTAAACCTCTGAAACTGCAAGCAAGCCTCAATTTTACAAGAGTAGCCATGGTCACAGTATTTCTTCACACCAAAAGAACACTGGCTAAGACATACCCTAAGAAGAAAATTGCATGTCAATGAAGTGATGTCACCAAGGGGACATCAAAGAAAAACAAATGCATGGGGTACTAAAAGCATCTCCATGAAAAGGAGGTCCTTGTTCAAGTGAGCAAGTGGATATTTTTCTTTACTCTTTGGTGTCTTGNGNCCTTTAAAATGCCAATAGCCAGTGTGACTGTCTAAGAGAGCTCACNNTCACAGCATTCTCCTGATTTATTGACAGAATCCTTCCTNGTTTCAGGAAGATGTCTCTTTGGATGGCATTTCAACAAATACAGCCAAAGAAATGTGCTTATAGATTGTGAATGTACTGGAACCCAGCAGACCAATTATAGAAGGAGCCCAAAGGGGCAAAAGATGACTATAGGGTGATTTCAAGACAGGTTGTTATGAGAGTGCTATCTGAGCAGCATCCTGATAACAAAAGCTCAGACTGCAGCAGAGCTAAGCATCTGTATGCCCTGTGCTATGGAATGTGAGGTGTTGGGGGAGGGAGTACAGACAGGGAGAGCAAACCAAGCAGATACACATGGGACAGAGCAGGAAGGATCTTTTAAACTAGGCAAGAGCCTTGAACTTTATCATTATTTTGTCTCATTAATTTCTTTAATGGATCATGACACTCATTCATCCATTCCTATATCCAGTTACGTAACATGGAATGATTATGAGGTATCCCACTCCATCTGGGGGGAAAATGGAGGGGAGTTTAGAGTGAATTAAGAGGAGGCCAGACTCCAGTCACTGAAAATATGTAAGCTACACATCCCCTTCAGGTTCAGGCTACTCCACCATGACCACCACCACCACCACCATCTTGATCTTCATGTGCTGAGTTAGAAGAAAGAGCTTTACATCTTCAAGCATCCTAGGGCGGGCCTGGGATGGTCAGACAAGGCTACCATAGACTGTCACATCAGCTAGAGCAAAATTAATGGTACGGATCGCTGTCACNGAGGGGCTGACCTGTTGAAGACCTGTTGAAATAACTGAAAGGANACTTGCCTGGGAGAGATGAATCCTGGGAAGGCAGAGTGAAAACAAAGTTTGAAGATAAATGGTACTGGCAGCAACAGCCTTTAATGACCTCNGCCNAGGGATATGAAGATGACAGGAGCTCACAACAAAAAAGGCTGGTGATTTACAGAACACATGCCAGAAGGGCCCAGGCTGANGGCAGAGATGTGATCATAAGCCNCGGTGGATTATCTATCAGGGCAGNATACTGTGTTTTCAAAACNANTGTTAGAGCAGAGTGAGTGGTCATGGACAATAGACCTTCTCCAAATGACCACCTGATGGCCAGTCAAGGAATCTCCACTACTGAATCAGCCTCAGGTCAGACAAGCTGGGAAGGGAAGTGAGGGGAATCATGTTAGTCCTGAGATTCCCTGGAGAAAAACCAGTTCCACGATTTTGACTAAATTAAAACAAACTTTTTATAAAACTTTATATACTGACCAAGATGGACTTTGGTCAGGAACACTCTTGGGAACTTCCCAGCTTGTTTTCGGGGCTTATATGGACAAAACCCACAGCCACTGTACTTTCCCACGAGGCTTTGTTGTTATTTTTAAGAACTACTGTTGTATTTTTAAAACAGTCACAGCAGGTGGGAGATGCTGAGAGAGAGATACACCATGCGGACTGCACTCACGTGGAGAGTTTTATTGAGGGAAGGGGAAAGAAGAGAGCTGAGGAGAGAAGAGGAAGAAGAGAAGAAGAGAAAAAGGGACAGGAAAGAGGGGAGAGAGGAGACCTCATGGGAAGAGAAGAAGAGAGAGAAAGCAGGAGGAGCCCCACCTTCTATGAGGAGATGGAGCACATGCTGAGGGGACACAGCACATGCACAGAGAGACCATGCAGCAGTGAGCTCATGACTTTGTCAGGACCCTGAGCAGACCAAGGTATTGCTCACATATTGGCCAGGTCCCCAAGGGGTGGGTCTGTATGCTAACAACTAGAGCTCCAGGCACTCCAGGAAGCAGGTGGGGCTTATAGGTTAACTTAGGGTCTAACTGTGGCCCTGTGANGGTTTGCATGTGAAATNTCCCCAATAGGCTCATGTGTTTGAGTGCTTAGTCCTCAGATTATGGAGATTGTGGAAACTTTGGGGAAAGGAAGCCAGCTGCGGGAGGTAGGCCACTGGGGACACCTCTGGTTCCAGTCTAAGCGCTCTCTGCCCTCTGATTCATCAAGATGTAAGAAGCCTCTGTCATACACCCCTGCTGCCATGGACTAACCTGGTCCCACCATCATTGTGGACTGATATCTCCTGATACCAAAAGCCAGAATAAACCTTTCTTCTTTTAGTTTGTTTCCACCAGGTATTTTGCTACAGTAACAAGAAAAGGAAATAGCACAGTCCTGCACTTAGTTACCTGAAGCCAAAATGCCTGCTAGGCCTTAGCAAGCATCACTGTTTGCATCTGTCAAGCTGTGACCTCCCAGGGTGGACAAGGGTAGGGGACACTTCTTCCCTCCGTGACTGTGCCTGTGAAACCAGAGCATAGGCCCTNTCCTTGTGCTCAGCAGGGCATGTGGAGTCTTGTCTGCATGACCTGANGACTGAGTATTCAAACACATGAGCCTGTAGGAGATTCTCTCATGCAAACTATAGCAGATTAGTAAAAGAAGCATTGAGGGAAGGATGAGACCAGACTCAAGGTTTCTTCCTCAGACTCAAGGACTCAGGGTCTCAAGATGAGTGACTGTCAAAGGAACTTGTGGTAGTTTGAATAAGATATGTCCNCCATAGTTTCATGTATCTGAATTTGGTGCCCTGTTGTTCACATTGTTTGGGGAGGTTATGGAGCTATTAGTGTTATGCCCAGATTAGGACCCTTAAAGAGACCACCGGAGACCAAGAGTATCCAGAATGCAACAGCAAGGTTTATTCTCAGCATGCACGTAGTACAAGTCGGCTAGGCATCCCATTGCAACGAGGCGGGGAGAAGAATTGCTCTTTCTTTGTGAGCTTAGCTTTTAAAGGCAAAACCCCCAAAATTTCTCAAAGGGGAGGGGGGTTAGTATGGGTTCATTTTTGACCAGCTTACTCAGGAATTTCTACAGTTCCTGAGTTATCTGATTCTTCATTTGATCTGCTTATCTCTACCTACTCTTAGGAATTTCTACAGTTCCTGAGTTATCTGATCCTTTAGCTAGACCTGTTGTTTGTCATAAGACCTCTTCTATAGACTATCTCCGNCATTGGGACATTCTGTGGTTAATCAGTTGCTTTTAGATGGCCCTCCAGGTGTCCTGACTTTGTGACTTTGTACTATTTAAATTCCTGGAGCCTCTGTCAGCATTTCTAGGAAGCTTGGAACTTAAAACTCAGGCCTATTCTTTTTAGTTCAAGCAGAGGCTGTTAGTTTGGTCTTATTTTTGAGAGGTCCTATTTTTGAGTGAGGGTTCTTCAATTAGGAGGTGGAGCCTTACTGGAGGAAGTATGTCACTGAGGATGGGCTTTGAGGTTTTATAGCCTCACCCCACTTCATGCTCTCTTTGTTTCNTGTGTGTAAATGAAAATGTGGTCAGCCAGCTTCCTGTTCCCGCCTCCAGGGCATGTTTTCCTTGTCTTAATGGACTCATCCCTCTGTAGCCACAAGACAAAAACAAACAAACAAATGAAACTCTTTCTTCCTTAAGCTGCTTTTGTCATGGTGTTTTATCATAGAAANTCAAGAGTAGCTAATACAAGAAAGAGCCTCTGGTCATCAAACTTGCCTCTACTACTCCCTTTCCAGCAGAGGGCATCTCCTGTTGGAGAAAAGTCAGGTCAGACTGTGCAGGTCCTGAGCATTCCCAGTTCATGGCAGGGGCTTCTGCTCCCAGACTGGAGACCAGATTTAACCTGTGTAGACCAAAGAATGATGGACTTCTGCAGTGACAGGTTCTACTCAAATGACGACTTAGACCACAGTTAATTAGTGAACTAGAAAGTCCCTTTAATCCATCTAACCTTGACCAAGGACTTTACACATACTTAAAAGGACAAAGGCTAGGTCCAGAGCAGAAACCACTCCATAGACCTTCACCGAAAGATATTCTTATATCTTATGGGAGTCTTATGGGAAGTGTCTATTTGAACTTGGGGTCCATGATTTTTCAATGACATTTAAAATTCTAAACTGAGGGNGTTTTATTGTTATATCTATGTGCATATGCACATTTGCTAAAGGTCAGAGGGCAATGTGCAGGAGTGTGGTTTTTCCTTTCATCACATGAATCCTGGAAATTGAATCCATGTGGTCCAGATTAGTGGCCAGCACCAGCACCTTTACCCAATGATCCATCTCATCCACCCTCAACAGCATTTTAGAATCTTACTCATCAGCAAGGGGGAGAGGTTCTGTGGGGTTTTTCTTTCCTTCTTCAAAATGAGTTTTCTACTTCATCATGAGTTCATGTGTGCCTCTTGAAGTCATCCACCACTTCTGGCTCTTGGTAACATCCTTGAAAATTGTAATTTGTTTATTTGTGATGCTGCACCTTGAACACAGAACTCTCAACATGCTAGGCAAAGTACAAACTCTAAGTTATAGCTTCAGCCCCAAAGTTATAGTTTAAAAGGATAGAGAATGTAGCTGAGTGCCCTGGGTTTGATCTTCAGATTGGGGGATGGGAAGAAAAACATGTAGTCATATTAGCCACCACTGGTGTTGGGTGACAACCAAACCTCCAAGCTTTGTACTCTGATCTATACAACAGGAGTGAAGCTAGAGCTACTAACTCCTGTTCCAGTGTTCTGTGCTCAACATAGCTCAGCTACTTTCTCCATCATTCTGCTTCTCTCTGTGTTTAATATTTTTATTCTAATGGCCAGTCAGTAATTGCCCATCACATGCAGATTCCAAAGAGAACATTTGAAAGATTATTGTTGCCATTATCAGGCAGAACTGTAAATGGACGTTTCCCGTCCTGACCANCCAGTCCCAAATAAACATGCAGGGGCTTATATATGAATATAAATGATCAGCCAATAGCTCAGGCTTATTACTGTAGAGTGAATCTTAAACAGTCTTATTAATTGAAAGCACCAGGGATAAATTCTGAAAGGTCAGAGAAACAGAACAAGCCACAGCCAACCTCACCTTGTCAACTCCTCAGCTGATCTTGTTTCCTCAGACTGCAGGCTTCTGAGTCCTCTCCTGAATGAATCTCAGCTCAACTGCTGCTCAAAGCCTAAAAGCTTAAGAGGCCCTAGCTTCTGGTTTCCACACCTTATATACCTTTCTGCTTCCTGCCACTACTTTCTGGGATTAAAGGCATGTGTCTTTCTCAAGCAAAGACATGAGATCTCAGGTGCTGGAATTTAAGGTGTGTGCCACCATGCCTGGCTATTTCCAGTGTGGCCTTGAACTCAGAGATCTGGATGGATCTCTGCCTCGGGAATGCTAGGATTAAAGGCATGTGCTACCACTGCCTAACCTCTATGTTTAATCTAGTGGCTGTTCTGTTCTCTGACCCCAAATAAGTTTTATTAGGGTATACAATATTTTGGGGGACACAATATAATCACCACATATTAGTTACTAGCTCTTACATTTAAATTAACCCATTTCTATTAATCTATGTATTGCAGGTGGCTCGTAGCTTTACCTGTCCTCTAGCATCTTGTTCCCCCAGCAGCTGGCTGTTGTCTCTCCTGCTCCACCCTCCTTCTTCCCATCATTTTCAGTTTGCCTTTCTCACCTAACTTCCTGCTCAGCTACNGGCCTGCCAGCTTTTTATTAACCAATGAGAGTAATACATATTCATAGTGTAGAAAAGGATTATTCCACAGCACAGAACTTTGCAACTTACTTCCTCCCGCATTCCCCCACCCCCACACATACATCAGGTAAAGGTCTTGTTCCTTCCATTTGTCACCCACACATAAGACATTGAGCTGTAGGTATGGCAGGCATCATTGGAACTGGCCCCAGACCTCATGTGTGGTGGTTGGCCAANCACTTTCATCTANTCTGGATGGTTTTCCTTGCTCCTTTGCAGCTCTGCTGAGCGGACTGTAGATGCCAAACCTCCACATATGGAGCATCCTGAACACTTGCTTTCCAAGGAAGCCAGACTACCCAAGATGTTTTTCGCAGCTCAGAGTTGGCTCTCAGCCTGGACCTTGCATTCTCTTGCTGTAGGTTTACCGCAAGCAGAGATGTTATTCTCAGAAAACCTCAGTGTTCATTTCTCTCTACTCAAGTCTTGTGGCTACAAAAAGGGGATTGAGTATTGGCATCTTGGGGGCTCTTTATAGACNAATGATATCCCCTGCTGTTTTATACCAAAGGAATACTACCTCCCTGTGCAAGCCCCTGAAGACCTACCACCGCATCCACACATCTATTTCCTGTGAGATATAAATCTCCCTTGAAATCTCTCCCTTATAATCCAGACCTAAGACACTAGTGGGTGCTTTTGCTGTGTCATGAAAATGTATACCCTAGTGGGCATAGAACCAACCCAGTCAGGGCACTGGGATGTGTTTAGGTGGGAGCTCCACCTCAACCCCTGGCACCCTGGCATCCATATACCCAAAGAGTCTGGAATGTTCTGGTGGAAGGTCCACCTCAACTCCCCTCCCTCATCTCTTTCCCCAAANCCACCCCTTCAAAGCCCTCCAAACACAGCTCCTGCCCGAGAGAGGCTCAAGATCATTCCCACAGGGTATATAAGCTGCATCCCAGAAAACAGACACATAGTTTTCTGGGCTCTCATCCCCGCCTCCTCTCTGAGGAGCCAAAGAATCACCTGGGAATGCTTTACCCATTAAACCGGGACTTTTTCTAATTTGATCTGATTTGGATTGCTGCNTCAGCGGAAAGGCTTATTGGGGTGCAAAAAAACTTATCAGGATGGTCTTGTAGAGGTGATTGCAGTGGAGTTTTCCCTACCTCAGGGCAGTAGCTGTACCACTACCACCACCCCATCCCCCATCCCACCACCATCCCTTAGGTGTCTTCTTGAGAGCATGATTGGCTGGCCAGACCTCCTAGCTGGAGGCAGGTAAACCCATTCTCTGGATGAGTGTACAGTGCTGCCTCCCTGACTAACTCCACAATCTCTCAACAGGCCTATAGAGGCATCACAAGATGCATCCATGAGGCTGCTCAGATATAACCATGTCCTCTTCCACAGCTACACTGGTATAAGATGGGATGGAGGCTTCCTATTGGTGGGAATTTAAATTTTCCCCAAATACTCTTTGCCTGGAAAAATAATGGTTCAAAGATGCACTCTCCCACTCCTTACTGAAAGCTGGGAGAGTGGCTTGCTGCCATGCCTCACCAGGTAAACAGGGCCAATATCAAGGATGAAGGACCAAGGGCCCAGGAAGAAGAAACAGGATACTGACCACTTCATCCAAGTCCCTGAGTATATAGTTCATGCCTAGTGGACTCTGCAATGTCATTTTGTAAGCCAAATGTCCTCCTTATACTTAAGTAACCAGTTGCAGTATTTTCCAGTAGACTCTATCTTGCTGCATTGGTGACTTTTCTTGTTGCTGTNACAAGATACTTGGCAGGAGCAAAGTTTATTCTGACTTATGGCCTCAGAGAGGATACCACCCCTTACAGAGCAGGAGACATGGCAGAGCAGCTCCTTGGCAGCAGCCACACGAGGCAGAGCTCCTTCAGTAGCAGCCAGCCTAACCAGGAAGCATTAAACAGGGCCAGGTGCGGGTGCCAGGCTGGACCTGAAGGACCAATCCCGGTCTTTCATCCAGAAGCCAGTTGTCTGGTCCCAAAGTTTCCACAACCTCCCAAAACAGTTCTACCTGCTGGAGACCAAGTCTGAACACATGTATCCCTGGGTGGCATTCCACACTCAAATCAGAACATTGATACACTGTCTAATAATAAGCATTTAAAGTGTTTTTCAAAATCCAAATCTCAGAACTCCACTTTCGGATCTCTGTCAGAGGGCCTGTCTCAGCACAGCCATCCCCAATTGACAGACTGTTTACTTGATATTCACTGGGCAGTTGTGTAGTTAATGGTGCTCACACCCAAGGTGGGCATCTCTCTGCCTCTAGGCAGCCTGTTCCATCTCCACATGGCATTGCCTGCCAATAAGCCCTTTTTCATGTNTTCCCTACTCTTCTACATCAGGCCAGCTAACACACAGAGAGAACGAATTTGCACCTCTTTGCCTCCAGGGGCCTCTAAATCAAAGTCTGATCTCATGTCCCACTAAATCAATATCCCCTTCTCTAGGCTAAATTTCTAATTATTTATGCACCTGGTACACAATCATTTCTTATTTAAAACCAAATCAATAAATGGGTAGCAAGTCCCTTAAGGAAGACTAATGAATAGAAATCCCAGTTTTGCTTATCACGGTGCTGATAGTGTCAGAACTTTCCACGTGCATCAGACTCATGTTCTGGGTTCTCAGCGGTGACTTCCAGAACATCAGGCATGAATTTGGAGTGAAAGATTATGGAAGAAAATGGACTGTAGTGGCACAGGCCTGTAATCCCAGCATGCAGGAGGCAGAGGCAGGGAGGATGGAAAGCTAAAGTTGTATGGGATTTCATATGGAATTCAAGGCCAGTCTGAGTTACATAAAGAAACCCTGACTCAAAAATACAAGGGCTAGGGATGTAGTTGAGTGGTAGAGCATGTGCCAGAACTCTCAAGGTCCTGGGTTCAAACCCCAACAAACTGGAGTGGGAACGGGAAGTGATGGAGAGAACTTCAGATGGTATGTCTGGCCATGCACTTAGATTCTACCATGAGCTCTAGCCTGTAGTGTTATCTGCCAGTCAAGCTATTTAGTAAGAGTTATTATAAGTGAATGAAGGCAGCCATTAGCTAGCCCCCAGTCTCTCATTACTCTCTCCTTTACTTGGCTCAAGGTTTTTTTTACTAGACTTCCCCTCAGTAGGGTGTGTCATGTTAGCTCCTAAGCTAAGTAAGCACCTTTGGGAATAGGCTGCTATATCAACATGCCTTCAGAGTACCCTTCCTTTATTTTCTCCTTTAAAACATTGCATTTGTCTATTTGTTTATCTATTTATTTATGTGAAAGGGTGGGAGGTGTGGGCATTCATGCCGTTGAGCTTTGTAGCACTACTTATGAAAGTCAGTTCTCTCTTTCCACCATGTGTGTCTGACTTAGGTGAATCACCTGACTTGATGGTAAGCACCTTTATCTGAAGAGCTGTCATACCATTACCCTTCTTTTACTTTTAAGTAAAACTTTATGATGTTAGCTGATCAGGCTCAGAGCATTCTTGTCTGCCATTTTAACTTTATAATGACTTTAAACTGAGCATATTAGGGAATTGGCCCATCCCTAAAGCACTTTCCTATAGGAATATAGTCAAGGTCTCCAAGTAAAAGCCCCACACCGATATTTGAGGAGGTCATTGCTTTGGACATGACCCCAGTGCCTCCTTAGCTCATTCNATAACATCATTCTTCACTCTTATTTTTTCAGTTGCTTTTGTTTGGCTCTGCACTTGCCAAGATGCTAACCCATTGTATTAGTTANAGGTGCACCTGTGTGAGCACACAGTGGCCAGTCTACAACTTATACAGAGTGTTTAGGGTCTGAAGCATTGAGAAATCTCCAGGTCTTTCTGCCTAGTTTCCCACAATTATTGAGTTAATTATAAATGGCAGAGTGGGGACAGGATAGCTAAAGTCAAGCCTTGCCCAATATGAGCAATCCAAAAGAGGCCAGGAAGAATTAGAAGTGGAATCAGATGCACAGAGCCTCATGGAGTCAGGAAGCAGCTGGTGGAAGCTGATCCATGCTGTCAGACTGTACCCTATGAAGGACACTGGCTTTTCCGCCAAATGTCTTTCTAAGATTGTTCAAAGTAGGTGGGACTATGGCAGCAGCACAGCATCTTGGGCTCATCACTAACTTAACCATGAGTCACAGACAAACTATCACGGCTTCTGAGCCTTGAGCTCTCAAGTGTTAAAAAAGAATGCTGGGTGTGATTGTTAAATATGATGAGCTATCTTCACTCAATCTAACTTGATTATCTTACTTAACAGCTAGGACATAGCACAATATGCCTCTGAGAGTTTTGTAGAGGGCAGGACACATTTCCAAAAGCAATTATACTATGGGTTCTCTAGTGTGACCAGTAGATTAATGGGTAGGTTTACAGGAGAATGGCATTATTTGGAAGTGGTGAAAGGAAAGAGGTGGGGCCTGGTCAGAGGAAATGGCTAACTGGGATGTGTCTTTCTAGGCAGGATCTTGCCTGGGCCTTCTGGAATCTCTTTTCTTTGTTTCCAGGTCACATGATATTATGTCTCATATCAGATCCAGAAACATGCAGCCAAAGCCAAGCAATCATGGATGCAACCCCTGAAACTGTAGGTCCAGGTAAGTATTTACTTCCTTAAGTTGTTTCAGATATTTGGTCACAGTGATGAAAAAGTGGGGTAGACCATCTCATCTTGTGGAGAGGTTCCTGTTGGCTCTGTCAGCCAAGAGTGAAAGACACACCTGCACCTGTGGGGGAAGACTCCAGCATCAACTCAGGGAAGCCCAGCCTGGCTTCAGGTGAACTGTCTGGCCCTCAAGACAGCCCACTGCAGAAACTTGGAAAGGTCTANGAATGGGCAAATAGAACTAATGTCCTGATGGGATCCTTTCCTCTGATGTCATCAAAAGTAGGGACTGGGTTGTGTAATGTAAATATGGACCTGATTTCAGATCCTCAGCACCCACATTAAAAAAAAAAAGCAGGGCATATTGGCACGTGCATGTAATCCCAGCACTGGAAAGCAGAAATGGGGTCCTGGGCACTGCCTGGCCAGCCAGTCTAGCCATTTGCTGAGTTTCAGGTTCAGTGAGAGATCTTGTCTCAAAAACTAAAGTAAGAGAAATAGAGAAATACATCCACCATTGACTCCTAGTCTTCATGTGAGTGCATGAGTTCACACAGACCCATAACACACACACACACACACACACACACACCACAGAGACAGAGAAAGAAAGAGACAGAGATGAAGAGAGAGGGAGACACACACAGAAGAAACAGTATCTGGATCTTCTCAGAACAAATGATATTAACAATAGCTCTGCCTTAAAAACTCTCACCAAATCTGAGACTTCACAGATGGAAAGGAACTTTACTGATGAACTGTTCAGTCACGCCAGGATTAATGTGGTTCTGATGGTCACTAAAACAGCATGGTTGTGCTAGTCTGTGAAAAGAGAAGGAATTATCGCACCTGTGGCCTATGGAGGCCACACTAGATCTTCATGCGAACAGTTCCTGCTAGTCTCCCTCAGTGTGAAGTACTGTCTGCTGAGGGGCTTTGCCCAGCAGCTAATGTGACAATAGTAAAATGTGACAATAGTAAAACAATAGTAATAGACAGAATAGGATAGCTCAAAGTCAAGGGAGAGGGAGTGGAGTGGGCAAGGGCCAAAACGCCAGATGACCAGGTTTGCAGGGAACCTTGTAAAGGACATATTTGGAACTTCTATTTTTAACTTATTTTTATTTACTGTCTGTGTGCATGAGTGTGCATGCAAGCATCACTGTGCACATGTAGAAGAGGTCAGAGGACAACTTTGGAGAGCAGGTTCCCTCATTCTACCATGGAATTCAAGAATGCAGTTTGGGTTGTCTACCAGGCTTCAAGGGCAAGCACATTACCTGCTGAGCCATCTCACAGCACAAGTTGGGGATTATTGAAAGCCAGCATCTCCNGTGTGGTTAGCTGTTGACCTCAAGTTCCTCTCTTCAAAATCAAATCCTGGACCAGGGAGGTAGCTCAGAGAGTAAAGGTGCCTGCCATCAAGCCTGATGATATGAGTTTGATCCCCCAAAATCCCATGGCAGAAGGAGGAAACTGACTCACAAGTTGTTCTCTGGTCTCCACACATGTGCAGTATCATGCCCACCACCAATAAATAAATAAATGTAAAAAAAATAATTAAATGCCTTAGAGGTATGTCCAGAGCTGACTGCTGAAGTGGATTGTGCTTGTGACCAATTGTGTGGTTTATAGCCTGCTTTTTCTCCATATCATAGCAAGAATAATCTCACGCTAAATGGTTTAGAACAAAGGATTATGATTCTATTTGTGTGTGTGTGAGTGTGAGTGTGTGTGTGTGTGTGTGTGTGTGTGTGTGTGTGTGTAGGCCAGAAAATGATAATCTCTTCAATAATGCTGCCCACCTTCCTTTGATACAGATCCTCTCATTGAGCTATAAAATTCACCAATTAGGCAAGGCTGGCCGATGAACACCAAGGATTCTCCTGTCTTTACCTCGTTCTCCAGTGGTGGGATTGCAGTATGGGACCACCACACCAGGACCTTATTCTCTGGGCTCAGGGGCTCTCTAATCTGGATTTTCATGCTTGCAAGGTAACAGCTTTACCAACAGAGCCACCCCTACCCCAAGGGAATATATAATTCTCATCAAGACAAGCACACAGAAACTGGAGAGATGAGCATTTGCTGTTGTTACGGACCATGAGGTCGATTCCCAGCACCCTCATGATGTTTCACTGCTGTAACATCCAGTACCAGGGGATTCAACGCCCTCTTCTGACCTCCTTAGAAACCAGGCACACACATGGTACACAGACATACATGCAGGCAAAACACCAATACGTATAAAATAAATACATAAAAATTTAAATTTATTTTTAAAAAGGAAGAAAAGCATACATATCTATGAAAGTATTATTGGAACATATGTCTAAATATTAGAAATGTTTCTCTTTGGGTAAGATTTTGATGATTTTCTTCTTTTAACCACAATTTTAACTTTATTTTAATCACAGTTATAAAGATGAACATGGCTATGAATTATAAGAGAATTTTTGCCAATGGGTATATTTATAGTTTCCTTTTCTGAGCTCTAATTTCCTTTGTCACTGTGAAATAAAGCCATTATACATTTTTCAATAATAAAAGAAAATGAAATTTTTAATAATTATAATATTTTAGAACATTGGTTATTGAGTTAAGTTCCAGGAAGAAATCACACAATTTTATTTGGCAGACTTTGCTTTTTTATGACTTTTTATATTTTCCTTTTTTTCTATTTTTCTGGACTTTCAAGTTTGTCTTTGTTATTATTTTTGTATTGAGGAAATATATCAGAGCTGAAAATGGTACATGCCTATAATCCCTGTACCTCAGAGACAGAAGGAGAGGAAGGGTTTCAACTTTGAGACTAAGTTGCCTCTAAAGTGAAATCCTGTCTCGAAACAAAACATGGCAGAGAAAAATAATTAAATGAAGTACTATATTTCTGTAACTTTTCTACAGTTTTATCTCTTCAATAACTATCATTTCCTGCAACTGTGAAAAGTTTCATTATCAAGCAAAGAAAAATATTAGATCTTAAATGATCTTCCTNCCACTCTTGAGTCAATCAAAGGTGAATTCCCCAACCCCGACTCCTTGAGTTCAAGAAATGAAAGAAAATTGCCCAGAGGTGCAATAGCCACAATTTGCATCTTCCGATTTCCTGGTGGAATTTTTCATTTTCTTATTAATCTACTTTCTCTTTGTTTCCCTTTCCCCCAAGAAAGCAGGAGCCAGTCTGCCTCATCCCCTGGGCTCTCCTCTCACTCTGGCGGGAGAGAGCCACCATCTGCTTCTCACAAATACTATGTTCTGCCTGCTCTNTCACCTCAGCAGGGGATAGTTTTTCCCCTAGGAATAATCATTTCATCCAGGTAAGGAAAGGGGTGAAAGCAAATGACAATGCATCTTTTTTTTCCTTAAATGATAAGGGGCCACACACTTGCATCAAGTGTCACCTGCTCCTAAGGCAGAAGGGACCATGACAGAGGCAGAAATGTGCCTCCTTCCCACTGTAATGTCAGCAGCTGTAGTTTTACACTTCCATTTCGCTTTCCAACCCATGCCTTCTCACACTGTAATCTGACCATCAAACCACCTGCAATCGTTTTCTGTTTTGCAACCTCAATATGACTTCTGACCTTCAGGAGACTAACTCCTTCAAGGGAATTGTGGGTTTCCCAACACTCCAAATTTGTTACACTGGCATTGGCTAGAGGTTAAAAAAAAAAACAACTAGGGCTTATTCTCTTTTATTTCTCCGATGCCAAGTCACCAACTATGTGGCCACTCTATATATCCCAGGATACAGAAGCAGAACACAGCCACGTATACATACATACATACACATACACCTATATGATTATATATGAATATTATTCACTTCTAAAAAATGAAATCACAAAATTTTTAGGCATATATAATATTGAGGTCACACAATCTCAGAAAAAAATAAACCACATGTTCTCCCTCATTTGCAGATCCTAGCCCATATGTATATGTGTGTGTGTATGTATTTTGTATGTATGTATTATATGTGTGTATACAAATGTATGTGTGGGCACAGTATAATGTAGAAAGGAGAACAAAAAAGGTAAATATTAGGTGATGAGGAAGGGAGGAATTCGGGTTAAAAGGCATTTGAGTCATGAAAGAGGGTATAAAGCTAATTGTTTTTCCAGTTTTAACTCTGATATGANTTTTTCTTTTTGTGGTGCATAAATACATAAAAATGTAATTAACAGGCAAAGTGTAAAACCCTAAGTGAAGCACCATGGCTTTAGAATGGCCATTCTAACTGTGCAGATGTTCCTGAGATATACAGTTTGGAACTGGACAAATGTTTGCTTGGATGGCTGTGTTCATGTGGTCATGTGATGATTTTATTTATGAGTCATTACAGTAAAGTGCTTTTTATATTTAAAAACACTTCTTACAAAAAATAAAAGAAATAAGAAAATTTTTCATTGTGTATATTTCACTGTGTATATTCATTGTACTGTGTTACATAAGTACATTTTCATACGTGTATATAATAATATATGTTAAACGTGTACCCTTCATACCCTGCTATACTCCCCTTTCCTCACCCATCACTAGACAGTTTCATTTCTACTTTCATGATATATATACACACATCATTTTATTTAAATACATAAAATCTAGTAACCACAAATGAGAAAAAAAAATTTGNTTTTTGGGAACTGGCTTAATTCACTGAATATGATTATTTCCAGCTATACCCATTTTCCTGGAAAATGACAAAACTTTGTTCTTTTATTAATGAAAAAGCTTCCATTGTATGTACATAGAACACTGACATTTTGATTACTGGCCCTGTGTTGATGAGCATGTAGGCTTGTCTCATACCTTAGCCATTTGTCAATAGTGCTTTGATCAACACTAATGTGCAGGCACCTCTGTGGTACCTTGATTTGGAATCCTTTGGGTAAATACCCAGGAGTAGTATAGCTAGGTCATATGCTAAATCTAATTCTAGTTTTCTGAGGACTTTCTATACTTATATACATAGAGACTGGAATAATTTACATTCCTGCCAGTAGTCTGTAAAGGTTCCCTTTTGTCCACATCCTTGATTCTGTATCTAAATTTTTATTTTAAAAATTATGTATTTAGACAGAGTCCTAAATATCCTAGGCTGGCTTGAAACTTGTTAAACAGCTGAGGGTGACCTTGAACCCTTTATTCTCCTACTGGGATTACAGGAATATGCCACCATGCCAGATTTATGTGATGCTGGGGATCAAACCCAGAGCCTCCTGCATGCAAGGTGAGCATTTCCCTGATGACTAAGGATGGTGAACACTTTTAAAAATATTATCTTAGTCATTTGCATTTCTTCTTCTGAGAACTCTCTCTTCTGGTTCCATAGCCCACTTTGTGTGTGTGTGTGTGCCGGGGGGTGGGGTTGTTCAAGACAGGGTTTCTCTGTATAGCTCTAGCTGTCCTGGAACTCACTCTGTAGACCATGCTGGTCTCAAACTCACAAAGATCCATATGCTTCTGCCTCTCAAGTGCTGGGATTAAAGGCATGTGCCACCACTGCCTGGCTCATAGGCTCATAGCCCACTTTTTAAATGGGTTTTAATTTGGTTGCTTTCTTGGTGTTGAGGTTTTCGTTTGTTTGTTTGTCTGGTTTTGGTTTTTTGTTTGTTTAGTTGGTTTTTGCCTCTCTTTCTTTTTTTGTTTTTGTTTTTGTTTTCTAACTTCTTTGTATATTCTAAACACTAATCCTCTATCACATGTATAGCTGGCAAGTATTTTTATTTTCTCATTCTGAAAAGGCTGCCTCTTCAGTCAATTAACAACCTCCTTTGCAATACAGAAGCTTTTTAAATTCATAAGGTTCCACTTGTTGATTGTTGGTCCTATTTCCTGAGAACCAGGATTCTATTCAGGAAGTCCTTACTTGAGCCTGTATCTTGAAATGCACTCTCTATTTTTTTCTTCTATGAATTTCAGGTAATGTTGAGATCTCTGATCCATTTAATTGATTTGTTTGCAGAGAGAGGAGGAATCTAGTTTCACTCTTCATGGAGAAATCTAGTTTTTCCAGCACCATTTGTGGGAGGTACTGTCTTTTCTCCAGTATATGCTTTTGATATCTTTGTCAATGTGTGTGGACTTGCACCTAAGTTCTTAGTTCTAAGTTCTGATCCATGTGTATATTGTTGGTGCCTGTATTAAGGTTTATATTGCTGTGAAGAGACACCATGACTACAGCAGTTTTTATAAAGGAAAACACTTAATAGGGGCTGGCTTACAGTTCAGAGGTTTAGTCCGTTATTATCATGGCAGGAAGCATGGTGGTGTTCAGGCAGACATNATGCTGGAGAAGGAGCTGAGAGTTCTAAGAGTTCTACATCTTGATAGGCAGGCACCAGGAGTGTGCACACTGGGTGTGGCATGAGCATATATGAGACCTCAAAGCCCACCTCCACAGNGACACATTTTCTCCAACAAGACTGCACCTTCTCCAACAAGGCCACACCTCCTAATAATGCCACTCCCTATGGAAAGCATTCGAACAGGAGCCTATGAGGGCCATACATATTCAAATCACCACAGTGCCAGTACCATGCTTGTTTTTACTATTATGACTCAGTACTGTAACTTGAAGTTGGGAATGTTTTTTTAATTTAAACTTCTTTTTTCATTTTATATACCTACAACAGTTCCCCTCTCTCCCCTTCTCCTGCTCTTCCCATCCCACCCACCACCCACTCATCAGAGAGGGTAAGGCCTTCCTTGGGAAGTCAACAAAGTCTGGCATACCAAGTTTAGGCAGACCNAAGCCCCTCCCCACNGCATCAAGGCTGANCAAGGTATCCCACCATAGGGAATGGGCTCCAACAAAAGCCAGTTCATGCACCAGGGATANATCCTGGTCCCACTGCCANGGGCTGTAGTAGAATATTATNTTAAGGTATGTTGCTTTTGTTTATGTTGCATTTGTTTAACTCTGTTAAGCTGTGTTACTGTGCCTGTGTAAAACACCTGATGGTCTAATAAAGAACTGTCCAATAGTACNGCAGGAGAAAGGATAGGCAGGGCTGGCAGGGAAAGAATATATATAGAAGGAGAAAACTGGAGATTGGAGATCNAAGAACAAGAGGAAGAGAACATCAGGGGCCAGCCACCCAGCTACACAACCAGCAAGCCACAGAGTAAAAGTAAGATTTATGAAAGTATGAGAACGGGAAAAGCCTAGAGTGAAAAGGTAGATGGGATAATTTAAGATAAGGAAAGCTGGCTAGAAACTAAGACAAGCTAAGGCCAGACATTTATGATTAAGAAAAAGCCTCCGTGGGTGATTTATTTGGGAGCTGGGTAGTGAGCCCCCCAAAAAACAGTAAAATACCAATAACAACAAGGGACCCCACAAACAGATGAAGCCACACAACTGTCACCCATATTCAGAGGGCCTATTTCAGTCCCATGCAGTTTCCTCAGCTGTCAGTCCAGAGTCTTTGAGCTCCCACTAGCTCAGGTCAGCTATCTCTGTGGTTTTCCTCATCATGATCTTGACCCCTCCCCCGCCCCTTGCTCATATAATCCCTCCTTCCTCTCTTCAACTGGACTCTAGGAGTTCAGCTGTGTGCTTAGCTGTGGATCTCTGCATCTGCTTCCATCAGTCACTGGATAAAGGTTCTATGATGACAATTAGGGTAGTCACCAATCTAATTACAAGGGAAGACCAGTTCAGGCAACCTCTCCACTATTGCTAGGANTCATAGCTGGGGTCATCCTTGTGGGTTCCTGAGAATTTCCCTAGCACCAGGTTTCTTCCTAACCCCATAATGGCTCCTTCTAGGAAGATATCTTTTTCATTTCTCTTCCTCTCCAACCCTCCCCCAACTCAGCCGTCTGGATCCCTCATGTTCCCATTCCCCACTCCCTCCCCTCTACCCTCACTCTCAGTTTACCNAGGAGATNTTATCTATTTCCCCTTCCTNNGGACATCCATGCATGTCCCTCTTCGGGTCCTCCTTATTACCTAGCTTCCCTGCGGTTGTGGATTGTAGCCTGGTTATCCTTTCCTTTATATGTAATATCCAATTATGAGTACATACAGTGTTTGTCTTTTGGGGCCTAGGTTACCTCACTCAGGGTGATTTTTATAGTTCCATCCATTTNCCTGCAAATTTCATGATGTCATTGTTTCTTAACCACTGAGTAATACTCCATTGTGTAACTGTACCACATTTTCTTTATCCATTCTTCAGTTGAGGGGCATCTAGGTTGTTTTCAGGTTCTGTCTATAACAAATAATGGAACATAGTTAAGTAAGTGTCCTTGTGATATGATTGAGCATCTTTTGAGTATGTTCCCAGGAGTGGTATAGCTGGGTCTTGAGGTAGATTGATTCACAATTTCCTGAGAAGCCACCACACTGATTTCCAAAGTGGCTGTACAAGTTTGCACTCCCACCAGCAGTGAAGGAGTATTCCCTTTACTCCACATCCTCTCCAACATAAGCTGTCCTCGGTGTTTTTGATCTTAGCCATTCTGACAGATGAAAGATGGTATCTCAGAGTCGTTTTGATTTGCATTTCCCTGATGGCTAAGAATGTTGAGCAATTCCTTAAATGTCTTTCAGCCATTTGAGATTCTTCTGTTGAGAATTTTCTGTTTAGATCTGTGGTTTTTAATAGGTTTGTTTGGTATATTGATGTCTAGTTTCTTGAGTTCCTTATATATTTCAGAGATCAGACCTCTGTCATATATGGGGTTGCTGAAGATCTTTTCCCATTCTGTAGGCTGTCATTTGTCTTATTGACCGTGTACTTTGCCCTACAAAAGCTTCTCAGTTTCAGGAGGTCTCATTTATTAATTGTTGCTCTCAGTGTCTGTGCTACTGGTATTATATTTAGGAAGTGGTCTCCTGTGCCAATGTGTTCAAGGCTCCTTCCAACTTTCTCTTCTATCAGGTTCAGTGTAACTGGATTTATGTTGAGGTCATGATCCACTTGTACTTAAGTTTTGTGCATGGTGATAGATATGGATCTATTTGCATTCTTCTACATGTTGACATCCAGTTATGCCACACCATTTATTGTAGATGCTTTCTTTTTTCCATTGTACAATTTTGGCTTGTCAAAAATCAGGTGTTCATAGTTATATGGACTAATGTNANAGTCTTCAATTAGATTCCATTGATCCACATGTCTGTTTTTATACTAATACCAAGTTGTTTTTATTACTATAGCTCTATAGTAGAGCTTGAGGTCAGGGATGGTGATGGTTCCAGAAGTTTCTTTATTGTACAGTATTGTTTTGGCTATCTTGGGTTTTTTGTGTTTCCATATGAAGTTGAGTATTGTTCTTTCGAGGTCTGTGAAGATTTATGTTGGGATTTTGATGGAGATTGCATTGAATCTGTAGATTGCTTTTGGTAAGATTGGCATATTTACTATGTTAATCCTACCTATCCAAGAGCATGGGAGATCTTTCCATTTTCTGATATTTTCTTCCATTTCTTTCTTCAAAGACTTAAAGTTCTTTTCATATAGGTCTTTCACATGTTTGGTAAGAGTTACCCCAAGATCTTTTGTTTTTTGTGGCTATTGTAAAGGGCGATGTTTCTTTATCATTTGTATATAGGAGGTCTACTGATTTTTTGAGTTAATCTTGTATCCTGACACATTACTGAAGGTGTTTATCAGCTGTTAGAGTTCCCTGGTAGAATTTTTGGGGTCACTTATGTATACTATGATACCATCTGCAAATAGTGAAAGTTTGACTTCTTCCTTTCCAATTTCAATCCCTTTGATCTCCTTTTGTTGTCTTAGTGCTCTAGCTAGAACTTCAAGTACTATATTGAATAAATATGGGGAGAGTGGACAGCCTTGTCTTGTTCCTGATTTTAGTGGAATCACTTAGAGTTTCTCTCCATTTAGTTTGATGTTGGCTGTTGGCTTGCTGTGTTTTGTCTTTATTATGTTTAGGTATGTTCCTTGTATCCCTGATCTCTCCAAGACCTTTATCATGAAGGGGTGTTGGATTTTGTCGAAGGCTTTTTCAGTATCTTATGAGATATCATGTGAGTTTTGTCTTTCAGTTTATTTATATGGTGGATTACATTAACAGACTTTCATATGTTGAACCATTTCTGCATCTCTGGGATGAAGCCTACTTGATCATGGTAGATGATTTTTTGTTTTGTTTTGTTTTGTTTTTGTTTTTGTTTTTGTTTTTGATGTGTTTTTAGATTCAGTTTGCCAGCATTTTTTGAGTATTTTTGTATCAGTGTTTATGAGGGAGATTAGTCTGTAATTCTCTATGTTGTGTCTTTGTATGGTTTGGATATCAGGGTAACTATAGCCTCATAAAAAGAGTTTGGCAATGTTCCTTCTATTTCTATTGTATGGAACAATTTGAGGAGTATTGGCACTAGCTCTTCTTTGAAATTCTGGTAGAATTCAGCACTGAAACCATCTAGCCCTGGGCTTTTTTTGGCTGGGTAACTTTTAATGACTGCTTCTATTTCCTTAGGGGTTATAGGTCTATTTAAATTGTTTACCTGGTTTAGATTTAATTTTGGTATGTTATATCTAGCCAGGAAATTGTCCATTTCTTTAAAATTTTTCAATTTTGTGAAGTACAGGTTTTCAAAGTATGACCTAATAATTCTCTGGATTTCCTCAGTGTCTGTTGTGTCTCCTTTTCATTTATGATTTTGTTAATTTGGATGCTCTCTCTCTGCCTTTTGGTTAGTTTGGATAAAGGTTTGTCTATCTTGTTGATTTTCTCAAAGAACCAACTCTTAGTTTCATTGATTCTTTGTATTGTTCTCTTTGTTTCTATTTTATTGATTTCAGCCCTCAATTTGATTATTTCCTGTAGTCTACTCCTCCTGGGGGAGATTGCCTCTTTTTATTCTAGAGCTTTCAGGTGTGCTGTTAAGTCACTAGTGTGAGATTTCTCCAAATTCTTTATGTAGGCACTTAGTGCTATGAACTTTCCTCTTAGCACCTCTTATAGTGTCCCATAAATTTTGGGTATGTTGTCCATTCATTTTCATTGAATTCTAGGAAGTCTTTAATTTCTTTCTTGACCCAGTTGTGCTTCAGGTGAATTTTGTTCAGTTTCCATGAGTTTGTAGGCTTTCTGCAATTTGTGTTGTTGAATTCTAACTTTAAGCCATGGTGATCCAATAAAATACAGGGGGTTATTCCTATTTTTTTGTATCTGTTGAAGTTTGCTTTGTGACTGAGTATGTGCTCAGTTTTAGGGAGGGTTCCATGAGGTACTGAGAAGAAGGTATATTCTTTTGTGTTTGGGTGAAATGTTCTATAGATGTCTGGTAAGTCCATTTGAGTCATAACTTCTGTTAGATCCCTTATTTCTCTGCTAAGTTTTTGTCTAGAGGAGACCTGTACATTGGTGAGAGTGGGATGTTGAAGTCTCCCACTATTAGTGTGTGGGGTTTGATGTGAGATTTAAGCTTTAATAATGTTTCTTTTACAAATGTGGGTGCCCTTGTATTTGGGGCATAGATGCTCAGAATTGAGACTTCATCTTCATGGATTTTTCCTGTGATGAATATGGAATGTCCTTTCCATTTCTTTTGATTAATTTTAGTTTGAAGTCTATTTTGTTGGATATTAGGATAGCTACACCAGCTTGTTTCTTAGGTCCATTTGATTGGAAAATCTTTTCTCAACCCGTTACTCTGAGGTAATGCCTGTCTTTGAGATTGAGGTGTGTTTCTTGTATGCAGCAGAAGGATGGATTCTGTTTTCATACCCATTCTGTTAGTGCATGTCTTTTTATAGGTGAATTGAGTCCATTGATATTAAGAGATATTAATGACCAGTGATTGTTAATTTCTGTTATTTTTGGTTTTGTTGATGGTGGTGGTAATGTGTGTGTATGTTTCCCTTCTTTGGGATTTGCTGCTATGAGGTTATCTATTGGCTGAGTTTTCATGGGTGCAGCTATCTTCCTTGGGTTGGAGTTTTCCTTCTAGTACTTTCTGTAGAGCTAGATTTGTGAATAGGTATTTTTTAAATCTTGTTTTGTCATGCAATGTCTTGTTTTGTCTTGTTTTCTCCATCTGTGGTAATTGAAAGCTTTGCTGGCATCTGTGGTCACTTAGTATCTGAAAAATGCCTGTCCAGGACCTTCTAGCTTTCAGAATTTCCATTGAGAAGTCATGTTGTTGCTTGTTTTTTACTCTTTTGGGGGCCCTCCACCCAGCTCCCAAATAAATCACACATGGAGGCTTATTCTTTAAGAATTTATATTTAATATAAATGTCCAGCCTTAGCTTGGCTTGTGTCTAGCTAGCTTTTCTTAATTTATCTTGTCCCATCTACCTTTTGCCTTTGGGCTTTTTCCTTTTCTTACTTTCATATATCTTTCTTCTACTCTTACTCAATGGCTGTCTGTCTGTCTTACTCTATGGCTGGCTGGCTAAGTGTCTGGCCCCTAGAGTCCTCCTCCACCTCTCTCTCTCTCTCTCTCTCTCTCTCTCTCTCTC